>CAMTDV010000786.1:0-10805 GCA_947069175.1 Scalesia atractyloides | reverse complement strand
TTTTAATTCATTGTTTTTTGTGGTAACCCCGGACACGTACTTTTAACCCAAAAAGTTTTTAAATGTTATTAAGCAAAAAGATTAAACCAGGTTATTAATTTTTGAAAGCTTTCCCCATTTTGAATATGCCAAGGGCTGTCCCTACACTTTTTTTAAATAAAAATTGGCTAAAAAAGTTTTAAAAAGTGTGGTTTTCTCCAGGTTTAGTTCCGTAGACAACGTATCAAATTTTATTATTGGTCGAGTTTGGGACGCTCTTAGCCCAATAAAGAAAAATATTTTTAGAATATTTACGGGTTTTGGAAAGCTTTTGACTTTGTTAACTTTAGAATCGTTTGGTTCCGTAGTTAAGGTTAAAACGGTTAGAATGTGGTTTATCCTTAAAGTGAGAAGTCTCAGGTTGAGTTTTTTAACTACACTTCAAATTTGGAAAGGTTTTTGAAAATTTTTGAAAAACCCTAATTTATAGGTTTATCCATTTTTTAAGTCGGCAGTAAAAACGGGTTCGGGGTTAAAGGGTTTGTGACGAGTGAAAAGTAAAAAATTTTTAATTTTATATCTTTTTAAAATAGATTAAAAGTTACATAAGCTTAAACCTTTTTTTTGATTTTTCCCAAAAAGGGTTTTTGATTTTAAAGAAATATATTTTTGATATCACCTGACCCACTTAAATGTGATGAAAATGAATATAATTGTAGGGAATTATCACCTACATTATGATGATCACGTGATGGGTTTAATTGGGTTTTAGGTTGACTAAAATAGTCTGAATCGAAAGTAAAAGCAAAAGTCAAATGACTTGACTTTAGGATTGAATCTAATTATAAAATGAAATTGACTTAAAGCAAAAAGCTTACCCAGACTTGAAGAACACTTAGAACTCCAGAAAGAAGGTTCCAAATTTAAAAGAAAAAGAGTTCCCAAGCAAATTAAAAAGTGGAAGTGAAAGGTGGGGATGAACTAGTGAGTTTTAGGGTTATTTTATACAATCAAGATGTGCAAGAATGTGTCAAGTAATCTCCTGATTGTTAAGAAGGAATAGTGGCTTTGAGAGGTGTTAAAAAGGAGGTTAAAGAGTGGCAACATTCGTGTGGAGGTGGTAAGAGGCTGAGAGGCTGTTGCCAACTTGATTTTTGTATGCACACCCCTTGCAAACCACAGGGGGTTACGCCATATGACTCGCAATAACCCCAGCGCCGCAAACGTTTAATCCTTTGTGGACCGCAAGAGGTTAGGTGGTTGTGGTTCGAAAAGGATACCAGTGGCAAAAAATTTTCCTTTTTCACATTTTTAACCTCTCAACTTTTTTATAACCCCTTTTTGATTATTTCCATATGTCCCCCTTCAACTATTTGATTTTTATGGAGGTTTGGACAAATGTCACGCTAAGATTCGATTAAATATCCGGGTTTTGATAACTATTGTTATAGGAGAATTTTAACAATGATATGTGGTCATCCCACACCACCTAAATCAATAACACATGCTCTTAGCATGTCTTCTAAGTCGGATTGTATGCCCATTTTGACCATTAGTGTTTGGATGGTAAGTGTCAACATTCAGACGCGTGCCTAGAGCTTGTTGATTTTTTTTTTCCAGAAATGAGAAGTATATTTAGTATCTCTAGAGATACTATTGGCAATGGTATCCCATGGAGAGATACATGTTGTCAACATACAACTTAGCCAATTTGTCCGAATTGAAAGTTTTTTTAATTGACAAGAAAATGTGTTAACTTAGTTAGTATGTCGATATAACCCAAATTGTGTCGTTGCCCGACTTTTTAGGAACTTAGTATTAGATCCTTGTTACCCAATCCCATTTTCATTTGGATATTTCTAACGTTGTAGTAAATGATGGTTTCTTATGTTCAACATTAACTGTGAACACATCAGACATATAACAACAAAAGTGGTAATGGGGTTTTTCATGCCCATCCATTAATAATTTATATTCAGATCTTAGTAATCTTATCAGGGGTGTTAAAAGATGGGTTCAAGGTTGGTAGGTTCAACCGACCGAACCTGAAAAATTTCACGAACCCCCAACCCAAAAATGTGTTGGACATACGAATCCGAAACACAACTTAAATTTGGTTAACCGAACCTAACTCGTTTGAACTGAAACTTAATTATTTTTAAGTAATCTGCTCTAAATTTTCAAAAACCATACTTAAAGTAGAATATAACATAAAATGTTATAAATTACTATAAAACACATTTTCCAATAATTCTTTTTAAAAATAGTACAAAAGATAATAAATTTAAAAAGTTTTCTAAAAAAGAAATTATTTAAATAAACAAAATTAAGAAAAGAACATAAAATTTGACGCATTCTTTGGCGTTTCATTTCTTTCTAATCACATTATTAAGTTCACAAAATTTACTTATAATTAAGAAAGGAAATTGTTACTTTATTCTAAAACCCTCAGTATATATCATTCACATAATCCACCCTTTTTCAGTTTTAAATTAAACATGTCGATCCGCGAACCTGACGGGTTTGACCCGAACCCTAACCTGTTAATTAAAGGGTTCGAGGTTTGACCTAAAACTGCCAAACCGTTTAGGGTAAACCCAAACCTAGGAAATTTGTTCGGTTCATATCGTGTATTCAGGTCGTGTGATGTCTGTCGGAAGAACAGCAAAAAAACCAACTAAACTATGTAGATATGATAAGTGGGTTTTTCGAACCAGGGGGATTGTGGAAAGTGTCGAGATGTTAAGTATTATTATTCTATTATGAAAAAGAAAACTTGATTGTCAATTTGGTTGATTATATAAATTAAACAAACTAAAATTGAAACTTTTTTTTCAACAGGAGAACAATGGTTTCCTCCGAATTTCAGATTTGCAGTTTGATTCAAATATGTGTTTGATCTAAACATTACATAGACATAAGTGTTAACCTAATTAGCAATTGTGATGTTCACAAACTAAGTACTCCAATCAATACTAACGGGGGGTTATCAAATGAACATCAATCACAATTACTAACCCTAATCCCACCTCAAATATTATCCCGATTACTAGAATCTTAGGAATTGAATGATTAAAAGATTAAAGTTTAAAAAATGTAATAAATTTATAATGCCTCGCTTTTTCGTATTTTCCTTAATTAGAAAGTATAATCGTTTTTCTATTTTGGAAACTTGTATTCATATTTTTTTTTCCAATATTGTAATCCGAGACTTTGATCGAAATAAAAATTCATACTTGTACATACTTGTCTTACATGCATTCAATTGTTAAATACGTGTTTCCCTACAAAACGATTTTATTATATGTGGCAAATACTCATACATTCGTACTTGATACCTAAAATATACTTAAAATTTTGCATTACACACTTAAAAACATGCAAAAATATCAAGTTATACCCTGAACGAAAGATAAACTAAGTTCAAGGACTAAAAATGGCAAAATCCAGATAAAGTGGTTTCTAGTCCATGGATTGGTCCAATTTGTGTTTTCTGCATTAAATGCACTAACCAACAACCCTTAACCTCAATATAAATACCCACCTCCTACCACTCTCATTTCAACCTCAAACATTCTTCTTCTCTTCCTCTAAAAACTCTAAGAGCTCTCTCTCTCCTTTAAAGATTTAGGTTTTCAAAAGTGAGTTCTAACTCACCCTTATCTCTCTCCTTTGATCTTCTTCTTCACACTTGTAACACCTTTGGGAATACTTCCATAGGTTTTCCATGGAAAAAACCCAAATAGGAATTCACCCTATTTAAGGTCCGAAGGGCAAGAACCTTCTTGTTTTATAGGGTTTTTACCCACAATGTTGTATCCTTCCAAGTTATATTGAGTTTGTAGAGTGTGATCACTTGGAAGCCTTGGTATCCTACCTTCGATCACCACCCCCACTTGATGTTTTTGTTTATTTTCCGTCTTTACTTTATTGTTTTAAACTTACTCATGACCATCTTTGTCGTCTTGTGATGACTTGTGCATTGGTGAACTATACGAAAGAGGGTTAAAAAGAAGGTTATCCTCCTACCTCCTTGCATGACTACTATGAACTTTCCTTGATGTTTTTTGATTTACTTATTACGTATACTATATAATATTGTATATTATCCACTAACAAACTCTTGATGGTAATCAAATTATTATCCGTCATGGTACTAGGTTACATCACCCAGTACTTAATCTTAGTTACGATTCTAATTGGGGAACCTAACCCATTAAAACACACCCAAACCCGAATGGGTTTATAGTGTCAAAAAAGACTATTAAGTCTAGATGATTACTTTTCCGTATAAACTATTTATTGCTTTAAATTCCCAAATCCTCCCTTATGTTCGAATACTTACCAACCCATGGTTTCCTCTTGTAGGATAACTCGGTGCCTCTCTAACCTCCAAACTCTTTGCGAAAGTAACAAGGGAAGCTGCAAAAAACCCTGGAGTACTCTAGACCCAGTTTCCGTTTACAACACTTTTGGGTGTAACATGTTTTTCTTATACCCAAACCACAACACTTAAACTTTATGAAATGCACAAACAATCTTTTACCATGAATACTTTTATACGATTACTGATGTTTATCTTGGACATTCTTTATGTGATACTTTAGTCATTTACATGTTTTAAGCCTTGTTTTGACATGTATAAACGCTATAGGAAGTAAGCATCCCCCTCCATCGTGTAATCTTGAGGCCATGTTAAAATACCATGATTGCGGTTAAGGGTTTGACTAGTGGTATTGCATGCCTTGTAATGCTCTTGTAGAATCATAGTTGCCATGAGGATTTGTTTAACCTTTTTCGTATACGTTTGCTATGCTTAAACTGGTGTAAACGCCTTTGCTTTTGCATTGAAAATTTTTATTTTTAAAACATGTTACAGGTTGATGAAGAAAGGGTGCTATGAAATCAAATAGCAAGGATTTGGTAAAAATTTAGACGTTTAGGTTAATGTTGTTGTATCAATTTTGTTGGATTGTGTTTTTAAAAATTGTTAAGTTTTTAAATTGTTGTATTTGTTTCAATGTTGTATTTTGACAATTATTCTTGAAATTAAATTGAATTTAAATTAAATACTGTCATTATTGCGTTGTGAGCAATGAGCAATCTCATTATCGTCTACTCCGATGTTTCCGCCATCGATTGGGGTGTGATAGATTGGTATCATAGCCATAACTATAGGGGAATTAGGTAGAATTGCCTGTTCGACTAGTTATAGTTTAATTGACCAACTTGACCATTCTTGATTCTTGCTTAAAATATTAATTTTCCTACCTTGCTTTTTCTTATTTCTTTTGGTCTTAATATATACAATATGTCTTTCCTAAGACATTTACACAATATACCCACTTGGAGACTTAAAGACACTAACACAACGAGACGATCTCCCCAAAATAGGGGTGAAACCCGCACTTTGGTGATCACTCTCAATCCGCGTATTCGATTTTTCACGAAAATTACGTCATCAAGTTAGGAATGATATCCCTTAGGGAAAAAATTTCCATTTCATCTCTAGTGGATCCTTTGTCACACCCTGACCCGCAGCGGAAGTGGTAGTCGGGGCATGATTGGGTTTTCATCAAAGCTCATGCATTTACTATAAAGTTTCATATTTATTATTTAAAAATTTAAAAGGATAAATTAAAATAAAATAAAGCACAACATGTTCAAAAACACAACATTCATGAACTCTTTATTTTTTTCTAAGGAAAATTTCCTATGTTTTCCTTGCTTTCAACCTGTCACCTGTATCATGTGTAAAAAAAAGGTTTTGGGTCAACAAAAGTTGGCGAGTGAATCTTTTTTAAACATTTGAAAGAATTAATTATATTGGTTATTTAAATAAAAATGTGCATAAACCCAAAATATGAGTAAAGCATATGTAAATTTTAACCACAAATCACATATTATCAATCAATGCACACACAACCATGACAAATATAAAACAATGAGATCAAGGCTCAATCAAACGGACCCAAATCTAATGAGGCACCTGTTGCTCAACTCGTCTCCATGAGGAACTGTGGGGCTAATGAATGAATTGCACGCAACTGACCAAAATGTAAACACGCAATAAACAAACAACATTTACATCACACGTTCGATCATATAATGGTAATAGCATAATTTTTTTGAATAAACGAAATATGTAAACGAACATGATACACCCCAAAACATGAATTAGAAAAAAAGGGATTTGAAAAGGTTTCACTCACAAGGGTTTTGGGGTTGCCTTGATTGATGAAGAGAGTGGCACGAATTTGGATTTAAACCGACGAAGGAGACTAACTTAAATATAACGCAATCATTCGATAAATATATAAAAAATTTATATTTTGATTTACTACTTTTTTTTTAGATTTCTGGGGTTTATTTTTGTTGTGGTATTTTTTGAGATTTTTAAACCTAAGAAATCTTGTTTTTAAGTGTTTTAAATTGATTTTTTTAAATTTAAAATATATAAGCAAAAAATATTATAAAAATAAAAAAAAAAATAAATAGTAAAAACAAACCCTTGTCAGACCTAACAAGGGGTTGAACCCGGGTTTGAAAGAGTGTTATTGGCGCGTTTTTGGTGAGACTCGAAAATTGTGACCTCTCGTTTGTGCCACAGCTTCCCCCTGAGCTAGGGAACTTAAGGGAAGTTTTTTTACCCTTTAATTTTTATAATATATCAGAAATTATTTTAAAATTTAAAAAGGTTTTTAAAAACCCTTTAACCGGCGGCATCCTCCAATCGAACCCGTACCCCGTGTTGATTTAACCCGCCCTCCCAAAGGGGGGGTTCTAAAAACCCCTTTAACATGGAATTTATTTACTTTAAAAAACTTTCTAACAAAGAATACTTTCTTTTTAAAAAAAAAAAAGGGGTTTTTTTAGCGAAAGGTTTTTTGAAAATTCGAATCGGGGCGTGTGCTTTTTTGCCACTCCCCGCTGGGCTGTGGTCTAACCCAAAAAAAACACCCTTTTTTTTTTTAACTTAAAAAATTCTTTTTAACCATTTAAAAAACAGAAATAACCCGACTGAAAACCTATTTAAACGTTTTGTTTAAAGGTTTAAAACTTAAATTTTTAAAAAATGTATCAAAAGGTTAAAAAAATTTACGGTTTTTTGGGTTTTAACTGATGCTTGATTTTGGTTTAAAATGTTTC
Organism: Scalesia atractyloides; assembly: GCA_947069175.1. Taxonomy (NCBI): domain Eukaryota; kingdom Viridiplantae; phylum Streptophyta; class Magnoliopsida; order Asterales; family Asteraceae; genus Scalesia; species Scalesia atractyloides. The sequence goes on along the minus strand of CAMTDV010000786.1, from coordinate 3,677 downwards.
CACAAGAAATCGTTTTAAAAGAATTTGATTGCACGAATCAATTTTCTTTTGGGTTCGGATTCGCTTTGAATTTTAATTTGTTGTTTGTTTTAATTTAAACTTAATTTTTTTTAGATTTTGACACAAACGGGGGTTAGTGCGTGGTGTGGGGTTGGTGTAAAATTCGATGGGGACCCGGGGCGAAAACCGGTGCCCCTTTCCCCTTTTTTTTGTTAACCTTGTTTTTATTTTTTATATTATTTTATTTTTATTATTATTTTTATTTTTTAATTTTTTTTAACACTTAACTTATTTTTTAACCAAAAAATTTTAAATACCAAAATTTTTATAAAAAAAATGGTAACGAAACTTTTATTTAATTTTAATTTCAAACAAGGGGGTTTTGGAACCCGTTTTAAACAAATGTTACGCATCCCTACTTTTGAAAATTTGCCCAAAATTTTAAAGAGTAGATGAAACGGGAAAAAGTGGGGGTATTTTTAACGCATTGGTCTTGCTTTCCCCAAAGTAAACTGGGTTCTTTTAACTCCAAAGCATTCCAACAAAAACAAATATTTCTTAACGAAGAGAGGGGGATGTTTTTTGGATTTGCGATTAAAAACCCAGGGGTGTGAAGGTTTAAATTTTTTTATTAAGGCGGTAACGTTTCCTGTAAGGGTTTTTACCCTGCAAGGTCGCTTTTGTGCCAAAAGCTAAAAGTGAGAGTTTGTTAAACAGAGTAGATTGACTGATATGATCCTGTATGAAGGTTTGGAAAAAATTTGAAACGTGAAAAGAAAAAGTTATGATTCAGAAAAAAGGTTTTGAGAAATTTTAAAACGTCGAAAAGGTTAAAAAGGTTCCAAAACCCCCCCGTTTAAAATTGGGGAAATTTTCGTTTGTTTTTTTTTTTTTATAATTTGTATTAGATAATTTTTGGGGTTAAAAAACAAATTATATAGTTAAGGTATTAATTAAATGAAAAGCCAAAAAAATGCTAAAAAAAAAAAAGTTAAAAAAATAAAAAAAAAAATAAAATAAAAAAAGGGGGCAGCGGGTTTCGAACCCGGGTCCCCAAAAAATTTTCACACACCAAAAACCAGAGCCACACCATCATCTTTTTTTAAAACAGAAAACAATTAACTTTTTACTAAAACCTGATCACAACCGAAAATTTTTAAAATTTAAAACTTGTAACTCCCCAATGATAAAATTTAGCAAATTTACGTTTTTGTTGTAAATCAAAATTAACCGTCTCAACCTAAATTTCAAGCATAAAATCAAAACCAATTTAATTTTTTTAATGCCCGAAATCAAGTTTGCTTTTAAAAAACCCAAGAAATGATTAAAAAGAAAACGAAATTGGGATGTTTAAAATGAAACATTGATTCAAACCAACCGTCATCCCCTATAGATCTCTTCCCCTCTCTCAAACTCGGAAAACACTTTCGCCCGGGTCGTCTTCACGCCCCGGACCTCACCGAAAAAACTCCCTTTCCAACCCCACCCGCAGCGGGAAAAAGATCGGGGCAAATTGGGTTTTTCACAAAAACTCTGATATTTCTAAAATGTTTCATATTTATTTTTAAATCAAAATTACTCCTCAAAAATCCAAAAATTAAACAAATACAAGAAAAATAATCAACTAAACAAACCAAGCCTAAACCATTTTTTCTTTTAACCAAACCTATTTTTCTTTTGCGCTGGTCACCTGTATCATGTGTAAAAATGGGGGTTTTTTTTGGGTCAACATAAATTGGCGAGTGAACCTTGTTGTTAAAATTTTTATTGATTTTGGTTTTCATTTTTAAGGAAAAAATTGTGCATAGTATTTTGTGAGCAAATAAAAAAACATTCAATAACAAACAACCACAAACCATAACATCATTAACATACAATAATAACCAATCAACTTGCATAAATATATAACATGAATGAAACGTATTGTTTGGGAACATACGTTACGCTCATAAAGTAATGGGGAAAAAAGGCCTATGGAAATGTCTGTGGGCAAGGGTTTAATCAAACGGAGCCCACGTTGTTGGCAACGCCCGGTTCACGCTCATAATGTTAAAGGGGAAAAGCTCAACGCTCATAAGTAATGGGGAGCGGCGGCCTTTATTGCTGTACTTAAAATAATAAATTAAATCTAACAAAAACCCCACAAACAGTTGTAAAGCTGAATACACTTTGTTTTATGGGTAGAGTATGCACAATGATTTAAAAAAAATAATTGGTAAAAACATGATACACCCAAAAACGTGATTTTTAAAAGGGGAATTTTTAAGATTTTATCACTTGGGTGGTTTGGTTTGGAGATGTGAGATGGGGGTTTGAGGGATTGATAAGAGATTAATTAACCTAAATAAAAAACAAATATGTAAAAAAAAAGGGGGGGGATTTTATTAATAATTTTAATGGACTTTTAGTAATTTTGTGAGTTTAAGTTTTTCCTACTTTAAAAACATTTTTTTAAGTATTTTTAATTGTTTTTAAATTAAATAAATAAATAAAAATAAAAAATTTTTTTGATTTTTGCTTTTTGACCTTGCCCGTTGATGTTACTTTTACCGGGTTTCTATTGTGTGCAGTATGGCGGGGCAGGACTCAACCAGACCCCCCGTAAGCTTTGCACAAAGCTCACCAAAACTGAGCTAGTGTCAAATCCAAAAATAATTCTGTTTTAATTTTATTTTATATACTATTTTGTTTATTAAAAATCTTTTTTTTTTAAAAAGGGGTTTTTTAATTATCGACCGGATTTAGGGTCTCGAACCCCGGGGCCTGTGGGGTTTGTTTGCACACGTCCACCCCTGGGCTGTGTGTCAACCTGGTTAATATACCGATTTTTATTTACTTAACAAAATACCGTGGTTAATCCGGTTTATTTTTGAAAAAATAAAAAAATCTTTATTACAGACATACGTGTGTGTCAAGGATGAACTCGCGCGCGTGTATATGTGAACAGTCCACTGCTGGAATGTGTGTTAACCCGAGATAATACCAAATTATATTAAACTTATAAAAAACCTATTCGTCTTCTTCGTTACCAAATCTCAGACTAGATTACCTATTTTTTTTTTTAATTAAATTTTATAAACATTCAAAGATAAAATGAAATGGAAGAAAGATTTTGGAAGTAAACATACCCGGAGAAAAAAAAAGGGGTTTATTCAGAATTCCCGGGGAAGTGTCGGCTCTGTTTTCACGGATTTTTGTCTGAGCAACGATTATCAATTTTGATTAGCTAAAAAGGGGAATTGAAGCACTGAACAAGAATTACAGAAAGGTTTAAAAAAATATACCCTTTTACGCGAGAATTGGAACTTTCAGAAGTTTTCCGGGGGGAGTAAAATTATCCCATTTTTGTTGAAACTGTTTGATTTAAGGGTTGGAGTTAGAAAAATTTTAAAACTAAGACGAGAAAAAAAGGGGGGGATTACTGATTTTATGGAAGAAACCGGTTTTTAGGGGGAAAGTCCGGCGATTCAATAGTTTTCCGACGAAAGAAAGTAGGCAAAGTGAAATTAAAGGTCGGATGTGTTTGAGTGGAGGGGGACATGATTGGGTAATTAGGAATTTCAGGTTTTCGGGGTTTTTAAAACCGATCAAATCTTAATTCAAGTCCCTTCAAAAATAAATTTTTGGAGGGTCGGTGTACGGTTTTTGACAGAAACCGCGAAAAAAAAAATTTTTAA
>CAMTDV010000783.1:0-12581 GCA_947069175.1 Scalesia atractyloides | reverse complement strand
AATTAAATGAGCCGTGGATATCCAGGACACGGTCGTTTTAACCCCCAAATGTTTAATATTAAGCAATACGAATTAAAATGGATTATTTGAATTCCCGACTCATTGGTCTTTAATCCCATATCCAACCATGCGGTATTAATATACCGTATCCCAAGCCCGTATAAGGGAAAATAAGTTAAAGTATTTACCTAGCTTGCAAAATCTTTAGTAACAAGAAAATAAGCATACACAGCCGTAATCAAAATAAACTAGCTTGGCGACAATCTACCGGAAGTCTCTAGTCTGGAATAGATGGTATTATTAACCGATTAGATAGCTAGCGGGTCTTTATTTAGTCATTGACTTAGACCGGCTAACTTTAAAATAAAAATAACGGTACGAAACACTAGATTATGCGATGACCGGAAAAGAATGCATTTTGGACCCGACAAGTACTAGAACTTGTATAATATGGGTTACCATTCTACATTCTGGAATTTGAGAATATTTTGGTATGGTTAAACCCGTTTCGATTAAATTGCATAAACTAGTCACGTAGGCTTAACCGTGCGCATATAAGCGAAACTAGGTAGCCGGGTGAGTCTTATACAAGTTCCATATGCCATTAAGTTTAAAATATGTTATTTTAACAGTAGGTTACTGCTATGATGGCCCGTTATGGTTTTAAAAGCAAGCTATGCCTTAAAAGGGCAATTTTGTCATTTCAAAATATAATAAACGAGCTTATACGTAAACTGATGTTATTAACATAAACATTATGAAAAATTATCTATTTTATTATGTTATATCAGTAGGACATCATATGCGTGGTTTATAGATTATGACCAAACTATGTCCCAAAAGGGCATTTCGGTCATTTTACGCATAATTCGACAATTTGTTTGGGAATCTGAGTTTGGGACATGTACCTACTCTTGATTAGTTGAAAATATATTTTGAAATCAGTAGGTACCAAGTCTTGATACTCCAATATGGTTTTAACCCATATTATGCGCCAAAACGGCGATTAAGTCGCTAACTGACGATTTAAATGGTATTTAAGTAAAACTGTTGTTGTGACTAGGTTTGTATGACCAAAATATGTTAGTTTATATACTATATCAGTAAGTATAAAGTTTTGATTCATTTAAATGTTTAAAACCCATTTAAAGTGTCGAAAGGGTAATGTCGTCATTTAAGGACATAACATGCAAACTATAGCTTAAACTCAGTTTGCAACCTGAATGGACATACCAAATAATCCTAATAATGATATTACATCAGTAGGTAATGATTTTTGATGTCAAAATTATGTTTAAACCATTTTATACGTCAAAAGGGTATTTTTGGCATAATTTAACGGATACTTGCATAATAACTCGGATTACTATATAACCATGTCCTATAACTCCATAGGGTTACAGTATAGTAAAACATGGTCATAACACAACTTAGGGACAGTAGCTAATGTTTGCTAAATCGGGTCAGAACTGAAAGTCAAAGCAGAAGTCAACTTTTACGACTTTCGGTTGCGAACCGACCTTAGACCTGGAATTGACGAGCCGAACATGTTTTTACATGTTCTTATAATTATTACCAAGTTATTAGAGTGTTAAAACGGGTTTCATAATACCTACATTGCTAATTATGAGTTTATTTTAAAACTGACCCGTTTGACTTTTTATTAACATAACTTTGACCCGTCAATTGACCAAGCAAACATGGTAATCAGGAGATGCCCTCTTGAGGGATTAACACCTACCTTATTACGATCACGTAGCCATGTTCGTTACGAACATTGGCTGGACCATAATGCTTTTAGCTCAAAGTCAAAGCGTTTTTACGTCAACGCTTCTTAGGCTAATTGCCTAATAAAATTGAAAAGAGAAGGCTAAGGACACTTACACAAGTCTCTTAGCACGAAATAAGACTAATTAGGAAGCTCCCAAGGATTATGAACCTCCAGAGAATGAAGAGAGAAGGATTGAGAGAAATGAGCAAGTGACTTGGTAGAACAATGGTGCTATTTATACTTGAACCAAGCACACTAGATCATGCCATGTGTTACCATGACCTCTAAGATGATGACAAGCAGGCAAAGAGGTGTAGGAACCAGAGGAAAGTGGCATTCTCGCGACATAGGTGGCATACATGGCAGGCTGCCATGCAACCTGTCGCTGGCGACTCCTTACGGACCGTAAGGGTCATGCCTTGCGGTCCGTAAGGACCTCTAGCGCCCACTGATTTGAATTCTTTACGGACCGTAACCATTGAGACTTGCGGTCCGTAACCGCCTTACTGAAACCAAGGTTTACTTAGCCTTACGGTCCGTAACCAGAAGTGGTTCCGGTCCGCAATGACCTTCCAGAACCCAAAAATTCAATATTTTTAAACTTTGGTCCTCCGACTTTCTCCGATGCTCGTTCAGAGGTTATGCCAATAACATGTCGGCGTCGTTGGTCCCTCTCGGCTACACGTGACAACCAAGAATCTTCGGGACACGTGTCGGGATTTTATTGAACGGAATTTTCGAGGTGTTACAATTTGGGTGGTCATCCCCCATTGAGACACATGTCTTCCGGCAATACACGTTGCCACTTTTTAAGAAGAGAGAGCATCCGTGACTACCCGATGATGATGGTGGCTTGCTACTTGGTATGGCAACTCTGGTTGCAACCGTTGCGCCAAAGATCGGATTCAATGACGATGATGACCTTTTTAGATCTGAGTCGATTGGTGTTGGTGATTTCGTTTTTTATTCGCTTTGTTTTTTCTGAAATTGATTAAATGATTATTTTGGTAGTTGGTGTGGAGTTAGAATTGTTTAATGTACGGGTTGTATTGATGGTGACGGTGGAACTATTTGATGATATTCGTGGCGGGTACTTGCCTTCATATTTACTTCCAATTAAGCCTGCCGTGAAGCATGAAAAATTTATGCTTTCATTTTATTGTTAGATGGTGGTAATGGTGGCCGACCTTTGTGTGGAGGTCGTCGACGCGGCCGCCTCTTTTTGTCGATGTGGTGGTCGGGGATCCCCTATTTTCATTAAAATTTAGTTTAATGTTCTTTTATTTCCGTAGATCTGGGCTGTTGAGAAGACAAACCTACTTATCTACACAAATGGTGAATTGTTTGTAACAATATTGTTAGATTATTTTACATATGCATTGTGCTCTTCAGATATTCAATTTGGGGATATTTTGCTTCAAAAATCAATCCTTATTAGAAAACATGAACTTGCACACATGGATGACTTTTTTAGGTTTTCTTCTTTAAAGAAGAGAAGATGAGTTATCTTTGGTTTTAGTCATACCTGGCTCAACAAATTAATTGTTTGGTTTGATAAATACAGCTACTTCTTCAATAAAGACTTCTATTGAAAGTATCTAGTGGCAATATCTTTATTGGTTGTTCATGTTTTGCAGATGGGAAGTGGAAAACGTACACGTTGTGGGGTCCACGAAGATCAATCGACCAGTTTTTCATAACTCTTAATTTTGAGCAGCAGTTAGAAACCCTAATTCTTCGATTTCTTATAAGTAAAATTATTGTTTTTCCCCCTTTGGGTTTTTGTTATTTATGATTCTTAGATCTAAATTTTTCACCTTTTTCCAGATTTCTTTGAAGATGTGGCAGTTGAATGTGATATCCCCCTATGAAACGTACATAAACAGGTTTGTTTCTAAACACCCCTATATTCTAACTTGTTTCTTTAGTTTGATCAGTTAAAAATGTTTGCAGTATGCTTTGATTATACTACCTACAACTATACAAGTTACTATATATTTTTTTCTTCTAAAAAGTTTATTTTGGTGCTATGTGCAGGGGGCCTAAACAATGCCATATTGGGTTGTCAGAAAAAACGAGTATATCATGCAGATGCAACCATCCATGGTACGCCTAATTGATGTTCTATAGATTCAGATAGCTTATTATGTTGCTGGTAAAAAAAGACTGTTTTAAGGATCTGGTGGATGATCCGAAGAAGTTCCCATATCGGAACTATGATGGATCTAGCATCCCCCACTCAGGGATCTGCTTAGAAAGGGCAACAAAAAATTCTATAGATTTAGTATACTTTATACCTGGTCAAAGGGGCAAGGCTGGACAGGGGAACCAGTCAAAATGAGGTTCAACCAGGTTACAAGTAAAAAACACACTGTTTTAGAAAATGGTCAATTCCACGGGCTCCATTCACTTTTTTTTACCAGGCTGAAATATCTTTTTGCTACAAGTACAAAAAGGCTGGTTAGGTGGGTTGAGTTGACCTGAGTAATGAGATGGGTTGGGTTGATCTACAACACCTTTTAATGTCTTATTTTTATTTATTTATTTAATTTAGCAATTGAGGCATCAGTGTTTTATCCATTTCATGATATATTTTAGTTATTTTTATGCAGTCCACAGGAACATATTTTGCTGCTTTGTATTTTGTGGGTGCTAAACCAGCACATGTCATTAGCCAAAGCATCGTTTTTAAGGTTGTTACACACAATCTGGTCTCCATACATACATTTTAGTCATCTTTTGATTATGAAAGCTTAGTTCTAAATGAAGATGGATGTTCATTTTTTTCATGATGATGGGCATTGGCCAATTATTTGACCTGGATTTGAGGATGGAGAATTAATCTTCTAAGACAATGCTCCCTGGCCCCTGCTGCTTTGTTTTATCATGGTTCGTGCTCGAAAGGCCCGTGGAGCTAATTGCATATTACAACGTTAGATATACTATTAGACTAATGTTTACATGAATTCAATATCCATGTTTGTTGTATGGATTAACTTCATCTTATTCGTCAACTTCCACATTTTCAAGTCACTACAAGTGGACATGTAGCAAACATGCGTGAATGCTTAGTATGTTGTAACAAAATGTAGAAATGAGGGATAGATCGATTGAATACAGTGATTGGTTCAACAATCAAAGAGAGTAAACTTTGACACTTTGTATGCAACTAATTAGACATTTTCTTTTGATTTTTTGTATGATTTGAAATCATATATTTGAATGTGGGTTTCTGCATAACTTGCTATCTTCAGAGATACTGGGGTGATATGTAAAAACAAAGAAAGGTGCTATCTTCAGAGATACTGTGGTGATATGTAAAAACAAAGAAAGGTGTTACCCGGACAAGTAGGACACGCAACAAATCATGAAATTAGTATTTGTGGCCAAAATGTGAAGCTACAACATGCAGCCATAATGAGCACCAAACCCACCGTTAAAAGAATATACTGAAATCATTATCAAATAATGGAATAGCACTCACTTTTACATGTATCGAACCCGTTAAAAATATATACTGAAACCATTATCAAATAATGGAATAACACTCTCTTTTACATGTATCGAACCCGTTAACAGAATATTATTGGAACCGTTACCAAGTAATGTATTAGTACCTGTATATCCAAATCTATTATGATGAATAGTGGTGGTCGAACCATGTTGACGAGCTAATTGAGATCTATATGGCCCAGGGCATAAAAAAAATATACAATACAATGTATCTCGAGATGGTTGATAAACTAACAAAAAACAAGTACCGCATTCTAAATTGTTGCCGCCGCCGCATCGCACGGGTTTCCTGCTAGTATATATATATATATATAGGGATTGGGTAAAATGAGAAGCACCTTGAGTTGTGAGAAACGTAAGAACCAATATTAACCATTGATCAAATGTGTTTTGATGGATGAGATTAAAAGACAATAAAGCAGAGTAATGATTGTGCTTTAATTAATGAGATTTTTGTTTTTAGTGAGATAAAGGCTAATTGGTCTTTTTTTACGCCTCGGTTGTAAGTTTTTTTACGCCCCCAGTTGTAAACTTTTTACATTGAGTGTTAGTACAAAAAAAACCCTATGTAAAAAAAAGACACATCGGTATATTTTACGTACATGGTTATTTGTTGGGTGTTACTGTTTTTTTAATTTTACGAGCAGTAAATTTTCGCACAGGGTTGTGTGTGAAAACATTGCAGTTTTTACATGGGGCATAAAAAATGTTTACAGAAAAAAATATTCGCATAAAAAACGTCGATTGTTTGGTTAGGGTTTTTATAATTTTTTACGGGGGCCGAAACTTGGAGTTTTTACGGGGTAGCGTAAAGTTTTTATGTAGAGTTTTACAAAGTTTTTACGGGGTGCGTAAAGATTTGCAAACAAATTTACGCATGCGGTTGGGTATAAAAAAGTTATAACGCTAATTCATCAAACGAAATAAAATAGAAATTCTCAATAAACATATAAGACAAATATAGCATGCATTTTATAAAGAATATTATGTTATAATTAGGGAAAATAGAGCAAAAAGAAAAATATATCATTTTCGATATTTTTGTATTTTCTAATAAACATATAAGACAAATATAGTTTGCATTTTATAAATAACATTATGCCATAATTAGGGAAAATATATCAAAAAGAAATAGATATTATTTTTGATATTTTTATATTTTTTAAATTACGTCATATTTTTTGTGTTTGAATTTAAAATCTAAAATATTTTTTTCCCAATTTTAAATATAAAAAGTATAAAAGAGATGAAAGAGAGAGAAGACGTATAAATGATGATGTGATGAGTTTTAGAGATAAGAGAGAGATGATGTGACATTAAGAGAAAAAGACTAAAATACTCTTTTGACTTAAATTGATTATTGGTGATATGTTTAAATTATATTGGATGTGAGGAGTTCTCATGGTTCTCGCAACTGGTAGTGGTTCCTTCTTGAACTAAATCATATATATATATATATATATATATATATGGGATTGGGTAAAATGAGAACCACCTTGAGTTGTGAGAACCGTAGGAACCAATATTAACCATTAATCAAATGTGTTTTGATAGATAAAATTAAAATACAATAAAGCAGAGTAATGATTGTGCTTTAATTAATGAAATTTTTGCTTTTAATGAGATAAGGGCTAATTGGTATTTTTACTATGAGCATTAATGATTGGCCTCATTAATGATTATGCTTTAATTAATAATATTGTTCTTTAATAAAAAAAATTTAAAGATTGAGGTAAATATTTACATTGCAAATAAATCACCAGAAAAGTAAACTAAAATAAATAAATCGAAATCGTCGTTAGTTAATGATAGTTTGCACCTCCATCCTCAAAAAAACTAACACAAGCCGTAAATTGTTTTACACAACAAAATAATAAAAAAACTATTTTACGCGTTACGTATTTTAACGCACGTTGTCGAATGTTTTTTACGCGCGTTGTCATTATCGAACGTAAATGTTTTTGTTCATTTTTTTACACATGGGTGTATAGGGATGGCAAAAATACCCGAGCCCGACGGGTATACTCGAAACCTGACACAAATGGGACGGGTATACCCGATACCCGACGGGTATTGGGCTGGGTATGGGAATAGTTTTAAAAATTTTCGCGGGTATGGGTCGGGTATGGGATTAGATGATACCCGACCCGATTACCCGAAATCACATACCCGTTTACCCGAATTTTATACCCGATCATATACCCGAATTTTTTAATTTGTATTTTTATTTTCATTAACCCTTATCTATTAGTGATTTATTTTAGTATGTTCATAATGTGAAAAAAATAAATTTTCTTTTAGTATATGTATTTGATAATAGTATTTATATTTTGTATGTTTTGAAGTATATACATATAAGTGTATAATTATTATAAAGTTATTATTAATTTATGATAAAACTTACATGTATGTCATGTACAAATTTAATTTATAATAGTTGTTGCATAAATAAAATTAGATAATAATTATAATAGTAAAACATGTATTTGAAAATCTCAACCCGATACCCGCGGGTATACCCGGTACCCGACAGGTAATTACCCGACAAATACCCGACGGTATTGGGTCGGGTATGGGACACGATTTTACAACCGAGTATGGGTATGTGATTACCAATACCCGACCCGAACCCGACCCATTGCTATCCCTAGTCATGTATTGTGTTGACACATTTTTTTTACGCTTGATGTTTTATGTCGGCGCGAAAGGTGCCTCCCTTCTAAAAAACTCACATCAACCGTAAATTTTTTTACACAACAAAATAAAAAATAAATAAACTATTTTACGCGTTACGTTTTTTAACGCACGTTGTCGAACATTTTTACATACACAAACATTTTCTAAAAAGACTTTTTAATAATGCCAACTGTTGTTGTAGATATTATTATTATTATTATTATTATTATTATTATTATTATTTAGGTTAATTAATAATGGATGTGACTTTTGAAAAGAAGAAAGAGAGAGAAATGATGTGACATCGGGAGTAACACCCTCAAAAAGATCGTTACACTCGACTGATGATTTCTTGGTTCACCCCTCGAGTGGTCGAAGATGTGCTAGACATAGGAATGGAAGTCCTGCTGTGGTAGCGCTATAATCCATGTCGGAATGGGTAAAACTCTCAAAAAGATCGTTACACTTGACTGGTGATTTCTTGCCCATAAGTTGCCCACCAGCTGAAGTGTCAAAACGGGCTCGGATCTCGGGGTGAGAACATTGTATAACTTTTCTACGAGTGCCCAATCTGACAAGCCATGCTGCGAACAACGACCAAGTAGGGTTTGAAACCTCTCCCATGCTAGCTGGTACGGCTCATCAGGTTTCATCCGGAACGAATGGATCTGATCGCGTAGACGGGATGCCTTCGCGGGTGGGTAATATTTGGCTAAGAAAGCATCCCGTAAACCTGCCCAAGTGGTAAAAAACCTGCTGGCTGTGAATCAAACCAGACGGCTGCGCGGCCAGCAAGTGAGAATGGGAAGACCTGTAAATAGCGAGCATCAAGATTGACACCTTCAATAGAGAAAGTGCCACACAGAGTGATGCGGTTGATGTGAACCGGTGCATCCTCATCCTCACGACCATGAAACTGACAAGAGTTGGTGACAGCGGTCATGATGTAGGATGGGATTTGCCAAGACTTTTCGTTAGTGATTTCGGGTAGGGTGATGGGTGAGTTAGCACCCGGTGAAGCCGGTGGTGGCTTGTTGGTAAATGGTTCGGTTGGCCATTTGGACAACGGGTAGTGGACTTTGGAGACGGGAGGGTGGTGGGGAGTTGTGAGGTGATGACTTCGGTGTGAAGTCAAAGTTCGGTGGTTTAGAGTGGAGTGTAGAGTCAGAACGGGTGGAAGATGATGGTATAGGAGTACTTACCTTGAACGAAGAAGACGAGAAGGAAGACTTGTCCATAGGTGGCTTCGGCGGAGGTCCTTGCGAACGCGTATGGGGCATCCACTGAAAAGCCAAAACAAACAAGTAAGAAGACTCTAAAAACGACTCGACAAAAACAAAAAGAAATTGACACTATTTTAGACTCCTACGACTCAAACACGATAAATAGCACGTATGATATCAAGAAAGTCAAAACAAAGTAATTAACGCAATTGCCAAGAGTCCCCGGAAACGACGCCAAAAACTTGATGTCCTAAAAATAGTTTAGTAAAAACAACTAAATTAACCTAACTTTAGACTCTAACTAATACTCTAGACTCACAAAAACACACTAAACTACTAACCGGCAAGTGTACCGATCGACTCTAGTATAGCTAAAGTAAGTCCGGATATCGAACCCACGAGACTCTACTAATTACGTTAACTACTCTATTCAGACTCTGACTGACACAGACTAAAATATTTGTTTGTTTGATGAGGGGGGTTTCTAAAAATTCCTAAGAAAGCAATAAAAATTTAACTAAGTTAACTAAAGTACACGAATTAAACTGGACTTTTCTCTGATGGTGGAAACACTACCTAGACTCAAATCCTGATTGATTTGAGTAACGATTTTATTTGGAAGTTGATTAATGAGGAACCGGGATCATAAAGTTCTCACCTCTCGGGACATCTACTAGGACCCCTAACCCTTCTCAAGATCACGCTATAGCACCCTAAAGGTTGTTGAGATTATCTGTTAGTAGACTCTCTTGCAAGACACCTAATGGGTTTATAACAGTATCCTACGAGGCTCACTCCCTGTCGAGATCTAAACCAAGGATAGACTTGTTTTCTCAATTGAACTTGCTAGACAATAGCCAATGGGTTTACTTCCTAAAAAGCTCCTACCTTTCGGCTTAACGACTTAGACCTAGCAATAACCTCGCACCTTGCAGCTATTGACGATTAATAGAGCACTTGATTTTATGAGATTACCAATTATCACTTTTAAGGGCTATTACATATTTAACCCAAAAGATGCTAGATTTATTACGTGATATCGACAGTCACCAAAACCTAGTACCTAACATGACTCTATTATGTGATATAGACCGTCACCAAGATTCATGTAAAGCAATAAACATTAATCGAACAATATCAAATACGCAAACACACCCAATTGATAGAACAAGTCTTTTACAATTTATAAACTATCCTCTAAAATCACAAATCCATAATAAAAATCGAAACTTTATCAATCATTCATCTAGTCTAGGTAGTTTAAACGGCTTAGCCAAACAAAGTCATGAAGTTTATTGAAAACAAAGAAGAATCAAACAAGCTAAACATGATAAATAAGACAGAAGCGAAAGTAAAGACACCCGAACGTCACGAATGCGAACCGAATGCTTCTCCAACTTCAATCTTCAATCCAGTAGCTCTGAATGCTTGAAAACCACTGATTCAATGCTCCAAGTTCGCCCAAGTTCTCCTTAATTCGTAGCTTAGGGTTTCTCATGATAAGAATTGAGTTTTTATATGATTTCCCTCAAAAACCTGCAGCAGCTCGAGATTATCTGCAGACAACACCTTCTCGCGTCCCGTGAGAGGGATCATGATGTTTATGCGGCCGGCCACCGTGTCCTAAACTCACGCTTTCTTTTTCCCCTCTTGCCACCCGCGAGAGGGTCTTCTAATGTTGTCGCGGGCCGCCAGAGACGTAATTTCCAGAATTTCGACTTATTTTCAGCACCCGAACTCTCCAATTCGCTCCAGGACTTGACCACTTCGTGTTTTAACTCAATTTCAACACTTTTAAGCTTTTTTGTAACACTACGTGTTTTTACGTCCAATATTTTTCCGACACGTGTCCCGGTAATCCATGTGCGCCATGTGCCAAAATGGGAGGGACCAAGGTTGTTGAATCGCTTATCCTCGTTATGTTTTAGAATGAAGTAGAGGGGCCAGAAGTGCAAGAAATAAGAGTTCTATGAGCTAAATAAGTGCGGGGACTGAAACTGCCAAGTTTAAAACTTGGATGGTTGATCCAAGACTCGGTCGCGGGCCGCGACCGGCCAGGCCTAAACCCCTCGCGCTCTGCGAGGGGGTGCCAACGACAGAATGTTTGTTGTTGTTGCCAGCTTGCACTTGGACACTACTCACTTGATTTTATGCCACCTTGCTCGCATTCTTGCCACCATTTGACACTTCTAGGACACTTGTAGACTCCTGGAGACCCTCCTCAACACCTGGCACCTCCTCTACACTCCATAAATGACTCACATGTGAGTGAATTCTTGTGTTGCAGCAAGATTTATCACACTTGAAGTTTGTCACCACACCTTGGAGAAGTTCCTGACGAATTTGGAGCATTCTACTCTGTTCTTAGCATCATTTGGACCATATGTAAGTGTTCAATCTCGTGCTAAGTCGATTCTTCATAGTTCTTAGCCTAGATCAAAGTCTCGCCGTAATTACGCCTTGACTTTGCTATAAATCCGTGTATACTCCACCATTGTGCGTAACGAAAGTTCCTACGTGCTCATAATGATGGAGGATATAAACCCTCAAAAGGGCATCTTTATTATTTTACGGATTCATGGCCAATTGACGAGTCAACCGAAAAGTCAATAAAAGTCAAATTGGGCAGTTTTTGTAAAATTCATAACTAATGATCCGGATGTTATAAAATATGTATTAAAGCATGAATGACCTTAAAATAAGTATTTGAACATCTGTCAACAGGTTCGGTTCGTCAATTTTTGGTCTAGGTTTGGTTTGTAACCGAAAGTCTCAAACAGTTGACTTTCTGTTGACTTTCAGTTCTGACCCATTTCGAGCCATTCTTGCTGCTAAGTTTTGGTCATTTTATGATCATGTTTACGTTTAAAACATTGTCCTAAAGTTTCGTGACTCGATTCCTAATAAATCCGAGTTCTTACATAAGTTCCATAAAAATCCTTAAAATTTTGCAAATAAGTCCTTTTTACGCAAAAATGAGTTTCCTAGCGCATATAAGCATATGCGTGGTATACTTACTGATATGTTATGATAAGTAGGACCATTTGGGATGCTTGTTCGGTTTATGACCTGAATGCATACTTAAGAATCGCTAATCGTCGCTAAATGACTACACTACCCTTTTTACGGAAAAATAGCAAGAATCAAACTTTTTATAATCAAAACCTTGACTTACTGATGTTATGAGTTAAATGACATATTTTGGCCATTTAAAACAGGTTCTAACTTCAGTTTATATTAAATACCGATTTAACGACATTTTAGCGACTTTTACGCCTTTCGGCGCATAAGTATGGTTTAAAACCATAACTATGAACCAAGACTTGTTACCTACTGGTTTATAAAATTATTTTCATCATAAAAACAATAAGCACAAGTCCCCAACTCAGAATCCCAAA
>CAMTDV010000782.1:0-11791 GCA_947069175.1 Scalesia atractyloides | reverse complement strand
AGTGAACTTATGTTAATGAGTTGTAGTTTTAGCATGAAAAAAACAGTTTTCATTTAAAATGCAATTCACTATAGTAGTGAAATAATGGCATTAAAGTATCTGGTCACTTAACGGGTATATTTTCTAACTTTCTATTTTATATCTTTGATTTCTTTGTGTTGATAAGTTCATCCATATTATTAGTATATAATACATCAACATAACCCATCCATCAAACAAGTATTATACTAGTTATCTTAGGGGGCCAATTATAATTTTTAGTATATATATTTTATATATTAAATTATTCAAAAGAAAACCTATAAATATTAAAAGCCAATAACATTTGTAAACTCATTAATTTTTCTTAAACTAGCCCAAAATAACAAACGAATAACCTTTTTTAGTTTTAGCCCATCTAAACCCATTTGACATTTAATTCACCTAGCATATGTTTGGCATGAGCTTTTAAAAGCTTCTAGCTTCTTTTAAGAAAAAAGCTTCTACTCAATAAAAAAAGTCTTATTTGGTTGAAGGAGTTTGAATCTTTTAGGTTAGGAGCTTAAAGCTTTTGGTTGAATGCTCCTACTAGTAGCGTTTAGAAGGAGCTACAAGCTTTTAGGGAGAAAATGACTATTTTAACCTCTAAAGATAATAAACTTTTTAGTTATGTCCATTTTGGTCATTTTATACATTTTATTAAAAGCTCTAGCTACTCTGCCAAACACCTAAATATATCTAAAAAGCTACAGCCACCAGCTACCGCCTACAGCTACCAGCTTCCAGCCATCAGACATCAGCTTCCAACTACCAGCCACTAGCTACTTTTGCCAAACATAACCCTAAACCCATTTAACCTAAAGATGAGGCATAAACCCGATTCCGAAGCAGACCCAAAATACTCGACCCGGTTCCTACCCTACACGAACCGTACGTGCATACCATTCTAGACTCGGTTGAAGAAAAAGGAACTGAACCGAAACGAAACCGGCTCCACCTCTACCCGGTCAAACCCTAACCTGAACCTCCAAAACCTAAAAAAGCCTTGGCCTGGTCAAAACCTGGTAAAAAAACCTGAACGTCCCATAATAGCTTCCTACCCAGAACCGGTTGTTGACTTTGTTGACCAAAACTTGACCCGGTTCCGGTTCTAAAAAATCTATTTTGGCAGCCTTATTTTAACCTAATTGACAAAATCAAACACTTAAACCTAATTAGAGAACTAACTTTTTTTATTCTTTTGAACAACTAAGCTTTTATCTCCTAAATTCTAGACTAAATTACACCTCATAAGAATTGAACTTTAGTCTCCTAAAAAGATGTAATTAAAAAACTAACTAGTGGCAAAAGAAAATTAGAAAACGCGGTGAGCCTCACTGTAACAACTCAAGTAAATCATGTCAAGATATTGTCCGCTTAGCCCCTGCTGGGTTGCCCATCTGGGAACTTACGTTTTTTTACTTGATGAGTTGTTCGCCCAGGCAAAACACGTCTTGGTAGAGAAGGTTTTCACCCTGAAGGGATATGGTACCAAATCCTGCGCCGACCAAGTAAGTTATCCTTAGGTCGTGCGCGAGACCGTACCCATGATAAACCAAAATGATAACTCTGCCAACCTTGCGCCGACTGTATGGACGTTCCCGAAGTCACGCGAGGGCTCAGGAGTAAGACGACACTATTTCCGACACTTAGTCCTTTTGACAAAAGACCTGGCTTCCTTGACCTTACGCCGACTACACAGGATGTATCCATGTCACGCGGAGGTAAGAAGCGCGGGACATAATCGGACAAGTACAAAAGGTACAAGTGGCAGAAAGTGGGCCAATATGCGCTCAATAGGCTGTATTGGATCATGCTGCACGATTAACAATCATGCAGGAGACAAGAGTACACAAGGACGCATACGTGGCACCAATCAGCTTGCGCCGACGATTGTCCCATGATCTCCACTCAATTGTTGATGACAGACCAGACAACAAGGACAACTGTCAGGACACGTGGGTCCATTCAACGTGCACCAACTACCCTCTCGCCAATATTCACTAGCGGTTGTGGTGGATGGAGCAGAATGGATATTCCTTGTTCTTGATCTTGGGCCCAAAGTCCATCAGTCCACCTCCTTCATAAACCACCTCGGCTATAAATAAATAACTTCACCTCCAGGTTCAAGGATCACTCTCTTGCTCTCTAACTTAATACACACACTATATTCCTCAAAACCGATACTTATTCTCACGCCGGAGGGTGGTTACAAGGAGAACCCCCTATTCTCCTCCTTGTAACGAGCTTACAGTGTGTTGATTGTTTTGCAGGATCTTCATTGCTATTTAGACGAGATGAAAGAAGATTATCATTCATTTGTCGAGGCACAAACCACAAACTAATCGCCTGATTAGTTTGGTGTTTCTTCAACCCCTTATTAGGAAGGAATGCTTTGTTCTCCTTCTCAAAGGATGTGGGACTTACACTCACAATTAGTTTAACTATGTAAAATAGATCATTTTCCTACAATAATTTCTTCGTGTTCATTGTTATCATAGGTATTGTTGTATTATTGCATTTAAAATATATAAGTTTATATTATAAGGACTCTTTTTATTACTAGTCACATAGGGCAATCGAATTCCAAAGGACGACCATTGCAACAATAGTTAAAAGGATTGAGGCCGTTCTTTTTCCAGCCAGATCCAATGGCGACATATAGTTCTAATATGGCCACGATTTCCTACCATTCCGATCGTCTTTGAATGTGAAGCATACGGTACTATGGCTGTTGTGACAACTTGGGTTTTTGAGAGAAAGTTGTCTCTAATAGAGTGTTAGACATGGTCTGGCATGGTGGCTAAGGTTTCAAACAAGTACAAGCTATCTATGGTAAGGTTTGGTGAGACGCAACCTGTGATGGCATCTTGCATTTGAGTGAGCACATTGATTCTTCTACTAAACCCTTTGATGATAGCCTCTTGTTTCTGTTAGTCCCTTTTCATCCATCACTCGAGCTTGTCCTTTGAGAGCCACTTTTGTGAGGCTATTTAAGCTAGGGGTGAGCATTTGACAAGAACTGGACCGATCTGACCCGATACCCGACTTCATCCTAAAACAAGAGTCGAATCATGTACCCTATATGGTAATCGGGTATTGGTTCCAACCAGTCTTGGTGTTCTCAGTTCCAAGTTAAAACCCGAACCCACTTAATCATTGTTACCAGAGAATCACAATTTAATCTAGGATCATCCATTTCATGTGATTCAGACTGATTTATGCATCACTTTCACATACGGATTCATACATGTCCGCGTTAATTCAAGATTTCACACTTCAAAATGCGCTAATTATAAAAGAACTCATGAGTTAAGTTTATTGTGTATGAATTGTTATTTGTTGGTTAATATAATTGATTTGATCATTATGAAATTGCTACTTAATGTTTGATTTAGTATGAAATTGATTGATTGGTTATGCTTCATTGAAATAGTCTTGTATCTAAGGTTGCATTTTATGCACATCAAGTGTTTGATAAAATGTCAAACTGAAATAACTAGTAATATAACTAATGTTTATGTTTTCTATTATGCCCTTTTGTGAGATTAGAGTTAGAAGCATTGTTTGAGAAGATTAGAAATAAGCTTATATGCGAGCAAACAAAATGTAGTTTGAGAAGATTAGAAATAAGCTTATGTGCGTTAAGGTGATCGTTATTAGAAAAAGGCTAGTTATGTGTTATTGTTAGGGATTAGAAGATCGTGATCACTTCTAGGCCAGCACATTATATTTTAATTAATTAATTTACAATTAATATCGGTTCCACTAGGTCCAAGTGTAACACCCTGTAAAATCGTGTCTAGTAATATAGTGACACGTGTCGTATTTTATTTTTAAGTCTATTAAAGACTAACAACGACTAAAAGCGTCAACATGCTCAAACTAAGTCTCTGAGTGATCTTCTGATGTCAACATGCATAAACCGAGCCTCTGAGTGACCATTAGTGTCAACATGCTTAAAATATAGCCACTGAGTGACCATTAGTGTCAACATGCTAAAACTTGGCCTCTGAGTGACCATTGTGTCAACATGCCCAGCCTCTGAGTGACATTAGAGTCAACATGCTTATAATGAGCCTCTGAGTGACCTTTTACGAAGTCCTAACTCTCACATGTCCCATTTGTTGGACGAGAGGGATTAAATCCGTAATTAGATAAAAGTTGGACATTGGAAGGATTAAAAGTGTCAACATGTTAAATTATACCTCTGAGTGACCTTTTAACGAACTGAGAGCTCGACAATGTCCGGGCATGATCCCGGTACGCCAAATATTGGCTACGGAGGGCTAAAAGTGCTAAAAAGGTATTTTAGGAGGTTTAAAAAGGTTTTATAAGTTTAGGGGCTAAAAGTGTCAAACTTTGAAACTGGCTTAGAGGCGCTCGCGGGGCGCGAGAGGCAGGGCCTGTGCCTATCGCGGCCCGCCAGAGACCTGTATCTGCAGAAAAATTCCTTGGCCACCACACAAAGGTGCCAAAAACCATTTACTCGAAACCATGGCTTCCCAAACAACTATGCCACGTTTTAGGACACTTGTAAGCTCCCTCTTACACCCCTTAGCACCTGACATCACCTCCTTCAAGCTCTCCAACTATAAATAGGTGTAAAGGTTCAACCTTTGAACTTGCACCTTTCTCATTTTCAACTCTATCTCCCTCCTCTGGAAGTTTCTAACTGAAAGGAGCATCGAACTTAGTTCTATTGTATTCTAGAAACCTCTTGTAAGTGTTCCTTGCTCTTGCATTTTCGTTTATAGGCTATTATAGCCAAAAGCCAAGCGTTTTTCAGAAAACGCTTTGACTTTCGGTTAAGACCATTATGGTCCAGCCATTGTTTATAACGAACATGGCTAAGTGATCATAATAAGGTAGGTGTTAATCCCTTTAAAGGGCACCTCCTGAAGATCACGTTTGCTAGACTAATTGACGGGTCAAAGTTATGATATTAAAAAGTCAAACATGCCATTTTTTAGAAAAATCATAAATTGATCTTATATATGTTATGAAACCTATTTTAACACTAAAACAAGTTGGTAATAATTATTAGAACATGTAAGAACATGTTCGGCTCATTAATTTCAGTTCTAGGGTCGGTTCGCAACCGAAAGTTGCGAAGTTTGACTTCTGCTTTGACTTTCGATTCTGACCCGATTTAGATTAGTTACCTACTGATCTAAAGTTGCATTAGGATCGTAATATAATGTAGCATAACCCTATGAAGTTATATTACATGATCATAATCAGAAGCTAAGTTTATGCACAAGTTCCATAATTATACCATTTTTTACTAAAATGCCCTTTTTGCATAAAACAAGGTTTAAATGATAATGAGCATGAAAATAAGTTTCCTACTGATGTAATATTATAAGTAGGATTATTTGGGATGTCAAATCAGATTGTAAACTGAGTTTACAAGTAGGTCCTTGTATTATGTCGATAAATGACGATAAAGCCCTTGCGGCTCATAATGGTTTTAACCAAATATTTTCAAGGTAAATATTTTACCTAATGATATGTTATATTAAGGAATATATCTAAGACATTTTAATCTGACCTTAACATCAGTTTTCGTTAAACATCGCATAAATTCGCCATTTTACGACATAAGCGTCGTTTCGGCACATAGTATGGTTTTAAACCATAACTATCAACCAAGACTTGTTACTTACTGATTTTAAAACTTATTTTAAGTATTTTTACAGTAGGTACATGATACAAACTCAGAATCCCAAATAATTTATAAACTATGTGTAAAAAGACCATTTGGTGCATAGTTTGGTCATAAAATATAAATTACACATATAATTGATATCCTACTGATATTATATCTTAAATAAAATATTTTTTTCCAGAATATTTATAATTTTAACATTTAATTATATTCAAGTTCCTTTTATACGGTATGAAATTACCAAAATGCCCTTATGAGGCATAGTTTTATTTTAAAATCATAACGAGCATATAAGTTGATATCCTACTGTTATTACAACTTAATTAAAGTATAATGGCATATAGAACTTGTCCATGACTTATCCGGTTGCCCATTATCGCTTAAAGCGTACGGTTGATTATACGTAACTAGTTTACGGAATTTAACCACAACGGGTTTAACCTTATCATTTTAAGCTCAAAATCCAGAATGTTAATAGTTTACCCATATTATACAAGTTAAAATACTTGTCGGGTTTAAACTACATTCTATCCGATCATCGTTTAATCAAGCGTTATACGTTTTGATCTGGTACTCTACTCTGTCTAAGTCTATGACTTAAACAAGACCGTTAGTATTTAATTGGTTAGCTTATGCCATAATCCAGACTAGAGCCTTCCGGTAAATGCTATATGCACTTAGTTCATTTTGAGTACGGCTGGAATATAATCTTGTATTTTAAACAAGGCTAATTGGTAAATTATTACCGCTTGGTCGGAAATGGGATCAATCGAATGCCAGATTGTGGCTAGTAAATCCGCATATTCCGTTTTAATCAGTTTTGTTTGATAACTTAAACATCGGGGGTTAAATTACCGTGTCTTGGATATCCTCGGCTCATTACATTTGATAATGGCCACGAACTTAGCGCGGGTGTAGGCATACACCTGACAGACGCTCAAATGCAAATTACCCAAGACGTTGGGGATAACTCCTCCGTGAGTTCTAAGTGGTGTGTATTTAATCATGTCTCGGTCTCTGTACTGGGCCTTGTATGTATGGACAAACATGTGAATCTGTTAACAAGGTTACAAAGTAACTTTCCCAAGTTATAAAAGATTTGTGCCCTGTGCACTTAAATCTAATTTCTAAAACGTTTTCAAAATGAGTCAGTCGGGTGTATTTACTAGCGAAAGCTGACGTATTTTCAAAAGACTAAGCTGCAGGTACAATACGAAATATGCTGGAAGCTGCTCGGTAGTGAAATAAGAGGATCTTGCAAATCCTTAGATCTGCCCTAAAGTCTTTTTATATTCTTTCTTTATACATTTTATGATCCGCCTGTGGATCTTCTATTTCGAGCCTGTATATTATTTTGTATTTCGAACATTCGGTTTGTAATAGTAACTTTACTCTAAGACTTCCGCTGTGCCGTGTTTAATTGACAATGATGTTATCAACTGACGTCACGATACTCCCCACCCGGGCCCACCGGTGTATGGATTTGGGTTGGAAATCCGAGGTGTGACACCAAGTCTGTTCCTTTATATATAGAACCGTATCGACCGAACCTGATTTGATATGCAAAACAAGAACCGAACTAATACCTAAATGTTAAGGTCGGGTCGGTTTCGGTTTATTTTAGGGTTGGGTATTAGTTCTTTTTGGTCCGGATCCAAAAATGCTCAACCCTATTTTAAGCTACATAAATGATGTAATAAATTGGTTATTTCTTAAATCATAAAAAAACAAACGTTTCCTTAAGAGAAAAAAAATGTATTCATTAAACATGTAGGGTCAGGATATAATAGGAAGTATGTTTTATGTAGAAGAATATGGTAACTGACATTATAAAATAGGGTTAAGATTAATGGTGATTGAACAAAAAAAGGAGGCTCGTGGGTTATTACAAGGATATTCTATCAATTCATAGTTCTCTTCTCAAATGTGATATTACAAAAGAGGCTTGGTTAAAGATATTCTAGTCATTCTAGTTTCTCTCTCTCTCCAATTTCCCCGTTTTTAAACTTTAATAACTTTTTCATACGGTTTTTTTAAAAGTTGCACAAAAAACGAGCGTTTTTTATCTTTAAAACGAGCACACTATTGCTATACTTTTGAAAAAAAAATCATTTGTTGTCTTTTTTGTCCATTGTGTTTTACACCATGGATTGAAAACACAAACAAATGTTCTAAAACACAATGAGCTAAAAACACAAAAGACAGCGTTCTTTCTAAAACGCAATGGGCTAAAAATACAAAAAAAGTGATCTTTTTAAAATGCAATAGGCTAAAAACATAAAAAATGTTCTTTTTAAAACACAATTGACTAAAACACAAAAATATGTTTTATTGTTAAACGCAATAAAATAAAAACACAAAAATGTGTTCTTTTTCATTATTTTGCAAAATGCAATGGAATAAAAACACGCACAAAATGTGTTTATTAATTATGTTATAAAACACAATAAAATCACAACACAATTCAAAAACGCAATAAAATATAATACCTTATTTTCATTGCGTTATAAACAAAATTTGTTATATTTCAATATCTCAAACGATCGTTGCCAACATATGATAACGACACTTTGCTTAATACGTAATAAATGCCCCACTAATGAATAAATGAATAAATTAAAAAAAGATCTCCATAAAACGCAATAAAGATTAGAAACTGAACAATATTAAACAATCAACAATGAATTATGAAAATCTTCAACTTAAACATGAGATAAAACTTTGAATAATCTCAACGTGTTTTTTGCATTGAAGAAATACATGATTATCTGTCAATATGTAGCACCAATGTTTTAGCGATTAGATGAACAAGCAATAGAAAAATGTAGCTCTTGTAACAATAATATAATCCAACAAATCTCTACAATACTTGGAGAAAGTAGTCTGCACACTCAATGCAAGTAGTTAACAGATATATTTTTATGTTAAATTATAACTTATTTTTTCTTATTTGCTTGTTCTTTTTTTGGTGTGTAGAAGCACTTGATAATTTTTAATATTAAACTATTATTTAATTGAGATATCGTGTCATCGATAAACCACACTGATACTACCAATAAGAAAACTAACAGACGTTCTGTATAATATATCACAAGAGGACTGATAAGCTAACAAAACATGAATATCGCGTTGTAATTTGAAGCTGCCACCACATTGTGTTATATTATATATAATATATATATATAAATAAAATTATTAAATAATATATATATATATATGAGAAGGATCTGTTAGCAACCACCCTTTATTGCGAGAACTACGAGAACCAATGTGAACACAACCATAAATACCTAAAAAATCATATAAACACAATTTTTTTTATATTTAAAAAAAATCGCTATATTTCGTCATTTAAAAAAACAAAAAAAAATCAAGTAACAATTATCCATGCACATGTACATATGTATCATTTCTTTGCTAAATTCCGTAATACGTTACCAATATTAGACAATTACACTTTCATTTACACTACCGTCCATAATACACTACTTTTTATATTAACAATATTAGAAATGCACATGTGCATCTATATGTATGAATATGATATAACGTGTTTTGATACACTACTTTAAATACACTTTCTCTTTCATCTATCATATCATCCATAATACATTACCATTACCTTCTACCATCCATAATACAATACGATTACCAGTATTTCACTTTATTACATGTATATTAACACCCTTTATACTATCCAAACAACACATTACATCATAAAGTGACAAATATAACCAAACCATCAGCCACTAGATATAACTAATAAAAAAACATGTATATGGGCCAACTTTATCATTCAAAATTACAATTTTTTTGTACAAAAACATGTTATATCATGGTTATACATAATGATGGACATATGCATTTTTAATATTGATAATGTAAAAAGTAGTTTATTACGTTGTATGTTTTTTAGATTTTTTTGGTATTTTTTGTGTTCACATTGTTCTCGTGCTTCTCGCAATAAAGGTTGTTCTCCAATGAACCCTACCCTATAATATATATATAATATATATATATATATATATATATATATATATATATATATATATATATTATAATGCACGAGTTATGGCATTTTTAAATACAAAAACTAAGAACTTTTTCCTTTTTAATTTATGAACACACCTCTAAAATGAGGGTAAATTGGTCTTTTAAACAATAATTTTATTTTAGCCCTCATCTTGTTACACTTAAATTCCTAAGTTTTAACATAATTACGAGTAACTACTTACACTTTTCTCTCTCCACAACAAACTTATAAGTCTTTTACGTATTTTTGCCATGTCTTATAAACTACTATGTTTTAAAAAAATCAAAAGTACCGTGACGACCTACTCATTTTGTGGATGTTTCGATAGTTGTCTTTGTCGGTACTAACGTGTCGATTAAAAAGTACAAGTAGATGATGTCTTAGTGTACAAGTGATTAAAGCCCAATGTACTTAGTCATTATCCCATAATATTTAATAGCTACAAAATGTCAAGTGATTAAACCCTCATCTTTAACTCTATAATTTTGTTAGTAGTTACACTTTATCCCCTGATAAAAAACTAATCCCCCCTGGAGGGGTATGGTCCCAAAAGCTCTGCGCCTGCGCAAGGCACCATACCCTCATAATGATAACAGATCACAAAGGATAACCTTGCGCGCAACGCGCAACGATACGCCAATCTTAAAACCAGTAGGTTGCCTAACAAACCTTGCGCACACTGCGCAACGGAAAGTTAAACCTGAAGCGCAGGTCCCTGACCCTGCGCGGATCGAATAAACCTCTAGTCACGAAGTCCTAAAACCTAGCACAAGGCCAAGACTAAGATGAGAGTAACTCATACTTAGTCTTGAGAACAAAAGAACTTAATCCCTACAAGTCCACGCTGGCCAAAACGCACTAATAAGGCCATGCGGAAGGGAGAAGCGCATAGAGGCATTGATCAAATATAAGGGTACAAAGTGGCAGAGCTGTGACCCAATAACCGCTCGGCAGGTTGTGCCAGACCACGTCACATGATGAACAGTCATGCAGAGGGCAGAAAGTACGCAAGGACGTACACGTGGCACCAACCAACTCACGCCAGCGACTGTCAAACGATCTCCACTACTGGCTGATGACAGGTCCGACAACAAGGACAATTGCCAGGTCTTGTGGCTCCATCCACCATGTGCCAAGCGCACCTCCTGCCAGAGACCATTAACGGTCATCGCCGAGGAGACAGAATGGATATTCCTGGTTGTCGGTTCCAGGCCCAAGGCCCATCAGCGCATCTCCTACACACCTCTCCTCGGCTATAAAAAAAGGATCACACCACAAGGTAACACACACGGTTTTGAGCTCACTCACTACTTACTTGCTTATTGCTTGCAATCCCCGATACTTATTCTCACGCCGGAGTGTGGTCACGGAGAAAACCCTCCCCCTTTCTCCCGTGATGAGGCTAACGACGTTTCTAGTTTTGTAGTGAGCTTGAAGCAAGATCTTCCGACAAGCAAACGAGAGATAAACATTTATGCAGAGACATTGATCCATAACCCAGGTATCTCCAGATACTTTTTTTCTGACTCGCACATCCGTCTCTCGTTCGTTTTTTTCTAAAATCTCATTTTCAAATGGCTGATATCCCTTCAAGCGTACCACGAGGTCCTCGGGCCGAGGGCAAGAACTCAGTTCATGCCACTCGAACTGACGGACAAGTGAAAGAAGGCTCTTCCGGAAACGCTGGTGTTCACCACGACTCAGGTCGTGTGAATATCCCGGTGACTCTCGGAATTCAAGTAGAAACTCCCTTTGTATCAATCACATCAATTTTACCTCTGGGTGAAACTCCGATGTCTTGGTACATCAAATCTCAAACGGCCTTGAATACTGTTTATGCGCAACTCTGTGCGCAAACTAATACTTCTGTTGCGCCGACGCAGCCGCCCACAACTCACGTGCATGCCTCGCCTGCACCACGAGGACTAAGTTACGACTCGCCGGCTGGAGCGAGTGTTCCCTCGCAACTCCGTACCAGGGAAACAGAGTATTCCCAGTCGCTGCCAAAATATGAGTCAAACACTCATAAGCGTGTGTCTATTCATTCACGGCTGTGTAACGCTTCGCAT
>CAMTDV010000781.1:0-12344 GCA_947069175.1 Scalesia atractyloides | reverse complement strand
CCCCCCCCTTTGAGTGTTTCCCCCAAAAAATTTCCCCATCACCAATGGCGAATCTCACTATCAGGAATAGGTTATGGTTATGAAATTGCGAATTTTAAATTATAATAGTTTCATAAAATCGACCTAGGTTGCTTTTCTTGTTTAGAGTTAGGTATTAGCCTTTAAATTTTTGATGTTTGTAAGAGTATAGTTTATATATATTGTATCTTAGTGATTTTGAAGTAATGTTTCAAACATTATGTGTGAATTTTTGAAACTCTTAAGTTTGAATAATGATGATTAAAGTTTTGCAAGATGAACACTTAATGTTTGAACTTTGATGTTTTATTGTGGTTTGTTTAATTGTTTAAAGTTTAGAGAGCTTGTTTCAAAAACGCTAGGAGAGTATCACGATTTGCTAAAGAGTTAGTTCAATCATTTTGCTACACTACTATTGTTTTGTTTATTTTTATAAAAATAATCGTTATTGTCGTATTGTGGTTTTTGGATATATAATTGATAAGTTTATATTATAGTAGATAGAGGGGCCCAATTTTTTTTTGTCTCGCACGAAGCCCAATTTTATTTTTATCATTCTCGGGGACAGCCTGACACATCTGTATGTTATTGGTGATGTATATGGTTTCTACTCTCATATGCAAGTGTTAATCGTGTTAAATTATTTGTGTGTAAATTTTTTTTTTGTAGGTTGAGTGTGTATGGATTTCAATAATTCAGTAGTATGGGAAAAGAAACCGGGTATGTAAATCCTATCATCAATTGCTTGAGTTTCTAATATACACAAAACCTATCATCATCTATTTGACAGTTGTGTTTAGTATGGTTATTTCAGGCTGACTTTGATGCAATAGCGGACAGATTAACAGAGGTACAATCTTTTTTTTGTCATGTGTTATTTCAGTTTGTCTTTGATAAGATCATGTCTTACCCAAAATATAATCACAGGTCGACTTATGTGATGAAGACCTTATTGATGCAGTGGACAACATGTGTAAGGTATACGATAGAACCCAAAATCAAACAAAACTAACTGATAGATTTTATTGTTGTAAACTGAAATACTACAAGACAGAAGACCCGATTCGAGATTGGTTAATCTCCAAGAACAAAGGTATAGATACCCAAT
Organism: Scalesia atractyloides; assembly: GCA_947069175.1. Taxonomy (NCBI): domain Eukaryota; kingdom Viridiplantae; phylum Streptophyta; class Magnoliopsida; order Asterales; family Asteraceae; genus Scalesia; species Scalesia atractyloides. Next base: position 11,218 of record CAMTDV010000781.1, on the reverse strand, counting down.
TAGATATAATTATTGACATCCTCCCCAAAAACTAGAACAAAGATTAAATAAGCAATAATAGCGGTAAATTAACTGGCCCTTCAGCTTCCGTTTACCCATCAGTTTCCCTTTTCAATAATTGCTTTGACCCATTAATAAATCTGACGCTAATACTCACCCGTATAGGAATAATGTTTGTATCAATACATCCTGCCCCGATAATCGACTTGACCTCAAGTCGAAACGAAGGTAATTGGCACACCAAGCAATAAACCATTCAATTGTAGGCTGACCACCTTCATGGACCCATCTATAAGTTAAAACTTGTGTTTTCTCGGGCCCGAATTTAGGTGCAGCCCAGAAAGAATCCTGTGCATTAGAATTTGGAATTCGAAAGTGGTATGATTGATGTATGTTAGCTTTGCTGGCCAATCTTCTTTGTCATCCATCCAACCCTTGATTGCCTTTTGAAACGACCAGTCAAGCGGTTTCTTATCCGTCTTAGTCTTCGTGTGATCCTTGTGTGAGTAACCACAAAGTGACTTCAGGACGGCATCCCTGCTGAATAATTTTTGCTCTAATTCTGCATTCTTCGTCTCTCCGTGATTCTTGTGTTCCTCCTCTTCTGGACTGGTCTGAGCATCTGTTTCATCTGCAACTTCTAGCATTTTTTTCTCCAAATCTGAAATAGAGGGGACTGACTTTCAGTTTGTGTGGTAGTTATAGGTGTTGCTCTAGGCATGGAAACGTCGCAAGGAATTTTCTCTATTCCCAAATCTGTCACTGGATCCTGGTTTTCATCCTCAGCTTCCTTTATTGCATCTGTTCGTCTTTCTAGCCAAGCTTCCTTGATTGCTGCTATATCCTTCTTCAAGGCTATCAAAGAATCAAGCTTAGCAATAATTGCTGCCAACTGGCCATCGATTGGGTCTAGATGAACACCGCCTTCCTTCTGATTATTCCCGGTCTGCTCCATCTTTGATCTCCCGGCAACGGAACCAAATGATAGAACCCAAAATCAAACAAAACTAACTGATAGATTTTATTGTTGTAAACTGAAATACTACAAGACAGAAGACCCGATTCGAGATTGGTTAATCTCCAAGAACAAAGGTATAGATACCCAATTAGATAATAATTATTGACATCCTCCCCAAAAACTAGAACAAAGATTAAATAAGCAATAATAGCGGTAAATTAACTGGCCCTTCAGCTTCCGTTTACCCATCAGTTTCCCTTTTCAATAATTGCTTTGACCCATTAATAAATCTGACGCTAATACCCACCCGTATAGGAATCGGGTTTGTATCAGTATAACAAGTTTCTTTCTGTTTTCTATTCTCAAGTTGCTTCAATCATCAAGTTGTTTTCACCCTTTGTGTCTTGTTCTATAGTCTTTTTTAAAAAAAATTGTCATAGGGTATCATGGATTACATCTGTTTGGTATGGTCGCCCGCTTTTCATTATGATTTTGATCCTTACATTAGAAAGAAACCCTGTGTTGATACTCGAGGCAGCGGGACAAGGTGCTCTCAGTTTCTGGCATTTTCCCAACAGTATAGATCAAAGTTTGACAAGTTTATGGAGGGGTATTCAAGAGTTGGTATTTACCCTAAAGAAGATGTGTTACCGGCTAGAAATTTCCAGATTGCAATTGACCAAGATGTGCTCGAAAGGTATAAAAACTTCAAGAGGTTTGATACCGTTGTGGACCATTCAGATCATTTTTTTTCTAAGTTACCTATTGAGCAGGCAAGTTGTTATCAATGAATTGCTTATTTTGATAGTAGTAGTGACAATAACAATAATCAGTTTTGATACACATATGCATGATATGTTTTAGACAACAGAAGGCTGGGCTGAAAATATACGGGAAGAGTGGCGGATTCTCGAAGAAGGCTTGCCTGGTATGCATGTCAACGCATCAGGAATTGTAATTATTAGATCTTTTATTTATCCTTGATCTTGTGCAAATAAAATTTTCTTTCATTTGGATATAGAGACAATATATGTGAGAGTATATGAATCGAGGATGGATCTTTTAAGAGCTGTGATTATTGGAGCAGAGGGGACTCCGCATCACGATGGTCTCTTCGTCTTTGATGTGTATATACCAAGCATATATCCTCTTAAGCCGCCTGTATCATCTTTATATACATGTACATATTCTGTCAATGGTGTGTTAATATTATGTTTTATCTTCTTTATGGTTGTGCGCTATCACTCTTTTGGCTTTGCTATCAATCCACATTTGTTCGAGTGTGGCGAACTTCAAATTGACCTTACCAGATCATGGAGCGCGTATAGTAAACCCCTCTGGCTGTCTTACGATTTAACTATTCTCCAATTTCTGGTCTCCATACAGGAGCGGGTTCTGAACGCAGATCCTTTGTTCCACCAACCTGGATTTGTAGATTCTGGATCCTCTGTGGCTGCAAAATACTTTTCTTTACTATACAACGAGGACATCCTGATAAAATCACTCAAAACGATGATGTATATCATGAATAAACCACCCAAGGTAAGATTTTGTGTTTTCGTTCTCCTAGTGACTAGTGTGTGTGGTTGGTTAACTAATGAGATGTTTTGGATGATGCAGAATTTTGAGGCTTTTGTAGTTGGGCATTTTCGCAATCGTGTGGTTCATATTCTAATGGCTTGTAATGCTTATAGGGATGGCCTGGCGCAAGCCGGGGGTGGTGTGGGTAACAAGGAGAGCTGCTGCTCAATGGAGTTCCAGAATAAAGTTCATTTATGCATATATGACCTTGTAACTGGTTTTGTGAAGATCGGAGCAACTGAAGCTCTCGAGCACTTGTGGCCTTGCGCAACTTGTACCTGGTTTTATGGATATCGGAGCAACTGAAGCTTTCAAGCACAGTGCGTGGACCGTTTATTATTCTGTTTAGGTATATTTTTTGAATGCTTGTTCTTGATTAAGTTCAAGCATCCTGGGATTATAACTAACTTACCAGTAGTTACGTCGTTTCTTTAATCTTGCTTTGTTTTTTTTTTGAACGGCAAACAACATCTTATTCATCACCAAATTTTGTACAACGTTTATGACAAGCAAGAAACTGGAACAGAAACATCATACAGAATCATCACCCTTACTTCACCTATCTAATGTGACAATGAACTTTACTCGTCTATATTAAACGACACCCAGTTTTGCCAATCCAAGTTGTTTCTTTTTGCTCTACTCTTGATCCACATGGAAGGCTCCATTTGCATCTCACCGAAAATTTTCTCGACTACAACTCGCTTGCCTGAAAAAATTAAGCCATTCCTCGCTTTCCATATCTCCCAACATGTCGCTGGAAGAATTGTTTGTATTACCTTCTTTTTGAATTTCGACACCACTAGCGGTTTGTGTGCTTGCGATAAATCTCTCATGTTTTCGGCTGAGAAACTTGGAATTCCTGCACCAGTTGCATGCTTTATTCCACACTATTGACGCCACATAGCACTTCACAAAGAGATGGTCTGAATCCTCATCTTGATCACCGCACAATCTACATATCATTGATCCGTGGAATACATGATGCTTCTGCAGATTTTTTAGAGTTGCTAACCTGTTCTGACTACCTCGTCACGCGAAAATATTCTTCATTGGAGCCCAGTTCACCCAGACCATGGGGCAGTATGGTGCTGCAAACCAGGAGAATAATAACCTGCACGAAGAGACCGAGAACACACCTTCCTTGTTCACCCAGACAATGTATCTGTTTTTTGCAATTCTTAAAAAAAAAAAAAAAAGTATCCCCCCTAAGGAGCTGGTAACAAAATAAAAAATTGTTATATACATAAAGATTACTATGTGCCTTTTTTTATTTTAAACTTACCTACAAGAGTAAAAGCAGGTGTCAAAAGTATATACTTTTCACAACGCTTTCACCTGCTAAGCAACTTCCAAAGTCTTTTTTCTCATTTCAAACATCATACTGTGAAACCGTGAAAGTGGAGGAAAAGTTCCTTGCTGATTATCAAAAATACTTGGCTATAAATAAGCCTTTTACAAAGAGGAAAGGCAAACAAATCCTAACAAACTTAAGATCAGACTTTCACCCGACAAAATAAATACATTATATTCAAATAAACAACCTATAATATTCGGTTAACATCCCCCCGCAGTTGGAGCCGTAGTAGACCGAAGGCACAAATTGTCACGAAACCGGGTAAATAGTTGCTTTGGTAGTCCTTTCGTGAATATATCCACATATTGATAATCGGCGGGAATGTGAAGAACACAAATGTCTCCTTTTCTCCAACAAAGTGTATGTCCATCTCGACGTGTTTGGTTCGTTGATGTTGTACGGGGTTCTGACTTAATTAAACGCGGAGATGTTGTCACAATAAATCAAAGTTGCATGTCGTGTAGGGACTTGAAGTTCGAGAAGAAGGTTACGAATCCAGGTTGCTTCGGCAACTGTATTGGCGACTCCCTTGTACTCGGCTTCGGCGCTAGACCGAGCGATGGTTGGTTGGCGTTTTGATATGAGATTAAGTTGCTACCTAGATAAACACAATAGCCCGACGTTGATCGACATGAGTCGGGACAACCACCCCAACCCGCGTCCGAGTAAGCAGTTAGTTTATCGGATTTGGATGGCGAGATTTGTAGGCTGAGGTGTAACGTACCTTTTAAGTAGCGAAGAATACGTTTCAATACCTGTAAATGTGGTTCCCTTGGTGCGTGCATGAAAAGGCAAACTTGTTGCACCGCATAGGAAATATCGGGTCGTGTAATCGGAAGGTATTGTTGAGCTCCCGCTAAGCTCCAGTATAAAGTTCCGTCGACTAGAGATTCGCCGTTCAACCGGGGTGGTGACTGGTTTGCAATTTGTCATATTGGCCCTTGCTAAGATGTCTGTTGCATAAGATGATTGAGACAGAAAGAGCCCTCTGTTCTTTTTTTGATCATTGATTCCAAGAAAATGGTGCAAGTCCCCTAGATCTGTCATTCTAAACTCAGTGGAAAATGCATGCATTAATCATTGAAGAAGGGCATCCGATGACGCGGTGAGAATTATATCATCTACGTATAGGAGTAGATATGCCATATGAGTGCCATGTTTATAAATAAATAAAGAAGTGTCACTGATGCTACTTTTGAAACCACACTTGATTAAGTAACTTGCAAAACGTTGGTACTACGCTCTCGGAGCTTGCTTCAAACCATATAAAGATTTGTTCAATTTGCGTACGTGTTTCCGTAAGGAAGGGTTGGCGAATCCCGGGGGTTGAAACATATAAACCGTTTCCTTTAAGTTGCCATGTAAAAAGGCATTCTTTACATCGAGTTGGTGTATCGGCCATGCACGAGAAACAGCGAGACTAAGAACCCTACTAATTGTAGTCGGTTTAACCACTGGACTGAAAGTGTCATCACAGTCGATACCGACCGTTTGACTTTTGCCATTTACAACAAGGCGAGCCTTGTGTCTTTCTAGTGTTCCATCTGCTGTGGAGTTGGAGGAGGTAAACCAGGTAATTTAAAAAAGTGGGAAAATGGCCAAAAAAAGGGTATACCGTGACTTGTGTTAACATGTGGGGAAAAGGACATAACAGAAGGACCTGCACTAAAGGAAAGGGTGGGTAGGCTGTTGGTGTTGCTGGTCAGGATGGTGGTGCTGCTGGACAGGATGGTGGGGCTGCTGGACATGATGGTGGTGAAGATGGTGGTAATGTTTAGGGTTTGTTTGTTAAAGTAGATGTCTATGGTAATTGGTTTTTAGGGTCTTTTGTTAGATATTAAGTCATTTTGGACAAGCTTTACTTTAGGCTGTTTTGTATGGTATTTGGTGTTTAGGGTCTTTTGTTTGGTATTATGTCTTTTGTTTTGGTTATTCGGGTCTGTTGGTATGGTATTTGGACAAGTTTGTTATGGTTTATTCTGGTCTGATCAAACCACTTTGACACATTTGCATATCAAATGGTGTCAAACCTGCTGTGCAAAATGGTGTCAATGCTGATCAAACCCATGTGCCTATAAGTTTGACACATTTGCATCTCAAATGGTGTCAAAACTGATATGCAAGTGGTGTCAATTGTGACCCATTTTCAAATGTTAGCCAAACGGCCGAAACCTGAATATAGACACCGAATACATTAGCCAAACAACCAAACTAAAACCAGTTGACAAAAACTGCATACTTTTTGACACATTACAGTAACCACTTTCACAGTATTCAACAAAACACTGCTCATTTCATTCCATTAAAACAACTTCATACATTTCATACATCTTAATCAACTGGTCAATTAGCTAAGTAGAACATCATTACAGAGAACAAAGTGACCCCTAAAATAATCTTCAAACTTTTGTTTTCTGACATCACTCGTTGAAGCACTTCTTGCAGGTTCCTGTTGTCATCTCCCAACTCCCTATGATTTTCTTCAGGATTCAGGGCTACAAGAACCCACAACCGTTACCCGGATGAGTGCATCAATGAAAGCGTCGGCCTGGATTTTGTGAAGTCCTCAAGATAACCGCAAATGCAAATATGATTACATGTTTGATGTTTGAATTATGAGATCTATCACATATTCAGGAGAACTCATATGCATAGTCACAGCAAGAATCTTTTGTTGTTTCAAAAGAAAGAAAAAAGGAAAAAATAAATTGGCAGTAATGATTAAACAAAAAATGTTAAAATAATAATGTCAGAAGTGGGATTTGAACCCACGCCCTCTCTCGAAGACCAGAACTTGAGTCTGGCGCCTTAGACCACTCGGCCATCCTGACACTTTTGTTAGTAGTCAAAAAATGTTAAATTTATAGCTGGTCATAGTTATGAAATTTATTTATGGACTCAAGAAATAACAAATGATTGAATGTCATTAATCTAAGCTAAGTTTTAATTTAGCATCTATATGAGTTTTAAAATCGATTATCGGTATAATTGTTGAAGCGAATGTAACTTGTCTTGTAGATAGATAATGAAGGTGGTTGTAATAAGTTTGATCAAATTCCAAAGGGTTCAAGGCATATCCAAATTGATGAAACTGTGTAGATCTATATTTTCATCACTAGCCGAGATAATAATCATAAACAGAAAACCTTAACGAATATATAGCAAATGAATGTGGTTGTAATAAGTTTGATGAAATTCCTAAGGGTTCAGAGCATATCCAGATTGGTGAAACTAAAGTGTAGAGTTGTATTTTTATAACTAGTCGAGATAATAATCATAAATAGAAAACCTTAACGAATACAAAGTCTACCCCCCCCCCCTTGCTCTGTCGTTTGACAAATCAAGAGAAGAAAATTTTGCACCATTCGGTTATGACTATGCGAAGACTCAATTCCAAAAAAAAAGGTTTTGAAGTGGTTTTAGGTGCATGCTAGGTTAACTACTAAAAAATTAAAAATCCTAATTCGTTGTAAATATGAAATCTCAACCTTTCTATGGTGCTTTGATCCTTTATTAAATCTATATATACTAATAAAGTAAAATATTGGGGTACACGTGTCACTCCTACTAATAAAGTAGAAGTGTGGGATCCAAACCCGGCTTGAAAGACCCGTTTCATATTTTTTGGATCCTTTGAATACATTTCTATCCGACAAATCACTCATTCCATCATTCATCAACTACAACAAACCCTAATCGCCCTCTCAGACGAACTGTGATTTCTGGCAGAATTCCTCAAGATCGATCTAATCCTTCATATGTAAGTCTTCTTTTGTTTCTTAGACCGACACATCACGTATTCATTTGGTCTCTGTTAGTTTATTTTTGTTAAGTCTTGACCAAGTTATGATCGTTCAAAGTGACAGCACATAATAAGTTTAAGGTATTTTAAATCCCTTCTTAAGGTTTAAATGTAACACCCAACCCGGATAGGGCTGACGTGTCATTATTAACGGTAATCAGAAACATAAGACATAGTTCCATTAATATTAAAGTTAGGGTTACATTCCAAAAGATAGTTCATAACCTTAAGGCCCAAAATACATATTTATTTTATATAAGTGATAAGCATATTCGGTTAGCATCCTAGGGTTTATTCTTCACTCTTCACCCCGCCCAAAGTAACATGTGAACCTGTGGTAAAATAAAATATACGAAATGAGACGAATGCCCAGCAGGGAATAATAGCCTTAAATAACAACATCGGTAATAGTAACGTTAACAGTAAGAACAGTAGCAGAAACATTAATTATGATACAATAAATCAAGTTAACCAATAAACTGTATCAATATTCCTAGGATAGATCCATACGCCTCCTAGTAGCTATGTACCACACTTGTACCTAGGGACGCCGTGAACTAATCTCTCCATCACAGAAGAAGCACACGTTATCGGTGCCTCAATAACGTGCCCGTGGGACACTCCACGAGAAGCATAGAACTCACAGAGCACAGTCAGTCATAAACAGTAATCCAGTTTAACAGTAAACAGTAACCATATAATTAGTATCAAAACATGCGATAATGAGTACAATATAATCATAAACCTATCGCATGATGTCAAGTCAAAGTTAAAGTCTAAAAAGGAAATGAGCGGACAGTCAAACGAATCGAGGTTCAAAGACGTTAGGAGTTCCAAAGGAATACGATAATCAACGGGTTTATAAACAATCGAACTAGATGACAAAAGGAGAGGGGGTAAGGATCCGTACCTTGTTGCTTGATTTGTAGTCTTAAAAATATATACTTGTCAAAGCATGTTCGTATAAACCTACATTTTGTCCATATTTCATAAGGTTGTGTTCGTAAATATAAAGTATATATTTTTGTATATTGTTTATTTAGAGATCTTTGATTAATCCATGTCTACTTTAAATGTTCAAGTTTGGTTAATAAATCAATTATATATATTAGTTTTGCTCAGATTAAAGGAATAATACTATCTAAATATATGTACATTTGTATTTGTATTTACTAATGAAACATAGTGTTATTTTATTTGTTCAACCGTAATAAAATAAATAAATAAACATTAAAAATAGGTTTAAATAAAATAGAAGTTAATTAAAAATAAATGTTAGTCACAAGATTTGAACTTGTGACTTAAAGGTTGTAAGTAAAAAAATTTAACCAGCGAGCCACTTAATCATTTGTATATGTCTTATCAAATCTGATTATATAAATAAGTAATATGATGTTTAAAACACCAAAAATCTGACAAAAATAATGTCACCATTAAGGTTTGAACCCAAGACCTCTAGTTTCTAAGTCTTAAGACTTATCCAGCTGACTGCACCACTTTTTGATGCAAATTTTGAAATCTGATTTATTTAACAAGAAATCCGATATGTTTAAATATAATTCTGATGCATTAAAAAGAATGTCTTATGCAAGATTTGAACTCAAGACCTCTACGTTATAAGTTAGAGCATAACCAGTGGACCACTTAGTGATTTATGTTTAATTTATGAAATCTGGTGTTTTATATAAAAAATATGGTGCATTTAACAGAAAATCTGATGTTTTATAAAACTCTAATGATGTTTCATCACAAAATCTGATGTTTACCAGAAATCTGATGTAAATCTGATATTGCATCAGATTCTGGTGAATTCTATCGAATTCTGGTAAAAATATATGTCTCGAGCAGGATTCGAACTTGTGAACTCTGGGTTGCAAACCAGAGTCTGAACCAACTGGGATACTAGAACCCTTGTGAATAGTTAGTCTTCTTAATTATTTTTTTTTTTACTCTGAAGTCGTTTATCTTCTTCTTCTTCTTCTTCATCTTTTATTAAAACTAAAATTCACAAAATAAATTATATATTCCATTTTCGTTATAGATTAACCTTAAAGTTTCAAAAATAAAAATTTAGCTTATGGTTACCTTGGTGAAAAACGCGTTTCGGTTACAGAGACGTCATCGGAAAGTACATAAGTGTCGCATGAATTGATATTTCCTCATCGAAAATGGTTTCAGGTGGTACAGTTTTCGTGGTTAAAGCTTGGGTGGTTTAGTAGAGATGGTGGTGAATGAAAAGTGGTGTCAATATGGTGTTCGGTTTCGATTACGGTTACAGAAACCAGGTTTTCTTATTAGAAGTGATGGAGAATGGTGTAGTTTGTGAGTGAAGATGAGGGGTGGTTTTGCAAGATGATGGGAGCCCCTATTTATTGGGGGAAATGAAGGTTCTAGTTGATGCAAGTTGTAAAAATATTTGTAGAGTTTCAACCGAAGTCAATCTTGCATGAAATAATTCATGCATTAATATTTTATTTAAATAAATTCTCATCCATTCATTTCCATCCAAATTTTCTGACGACTTATATCCATTTGCATGTGTCCCACTTGCAAGGAGTGAAGTAATATTATTATTATTTTTATTATTACTCCTTACTAATGAGAATTTATTTATTTACTTGTTATTATGATATAACATTTCTAATTTTAATAAAAGAAAGGAATATGTATAAAAATTTTGGTTATTACAACTATTACCCCCTTAAAACTAATTTCGTCCTCGAAATTTGTAAGTCAAAGCATAAACGATCACGGAAATAACACTAACATAAATTTCACATCACATATAAGAAAACAAGGTTAACAGTTACCTGAACTAAAGGTTTTATGACTTGAAGAGACTAGGATTGCAGAACGAATTGATTCCTCGGTTTCCCAAGTTGCTTGTCGCTCCGTACGGTTCTTCCACAGAACCTTAACGAAAGGAATCACTTTCCTGCGCATAACCTTTTCTTGACGATCTAAGATAGCTTTAGGTTCTTCCTCATAAGAAAGATCCTCATGAATCGTATGCAACGGATAAACTAATGACATGAAGAGGGTGATAATTGTATCCTCGCAACAAGGACAGGTGAAAGACATTATGAACATGCGAGAGTTGAGTCGGTAACGCTAGACGATAAGAGACCTCTCCAACTCTCTCAAGGATTTCGAACGGGCCGATAAAACGAGGGCTAAGCTTTCACTTGGTACAAAATCTACGGACACCGCGACAAGGTGATACTTTCAGAAACACATGGTCACCAACTTTGAATTCTAAAGCTCGTCTATATTGATCCGCATAACTCTTCTGTCGGCTCTGAGCTTCCATTAATTTCTCTCGTGCAACAGTAACTTTCTCATTCGTAATCTGGACTAACTCAGGTCCTTCGATGATCTTTTCTCCGACTTCCTCCCAACATATCTCGACACTTCCGACGGTATAAGAGTTCAAAAGGTGCCATACCAATACTTGCTTGCCAACTGTTATTGTAGGCGAACTCAACAAGACACAAGTATTCATCCCAATTTCCAGTCCATT
>CAMTDV010000780.1:0-11832 GCA_947069175.1 Scalesia atractyloides | reverse complement strand
CCCGTAGGCACTACATCACTAATGGATGTTTAATTATTATCATCGCATTGATGATAAAGCCGGGATCAAATTTGATCAAATAGGCTGTATAAGGTTAGGACGTAGTCCATTACCTAGATGGCTAGTGTGGTTCCTCAAGTCACACTACCAGGAGTATTAATCATTACTTGAATGTTAACACATAATTATCTTAACGGTCGATTAATAATAGTCACGGTCGCATTGACCTTAACGAATTGGAGGCTTGAACATAGTCCACCATCTCTGGATAGAAGGATTAATCTTCCTTAACTATCATGATAGAAGACTATTCATCCTTAACTATCTTTTATAATTTGACCAATTAATATGGACTTTGCCATTTGGCTAATCAAAACCATTAAGAAGATCTTTTGGAATTATATAGCAGATCATAAATTTCGAGTAAAATCAAGACGGTCACTCGAAGAAGATGTAACGATTATATATATATATATATATATATATATATTATATTATATATATATATATATATAATTCCAATATTCATAAAATGATAATAGGAAATTACAATACTTGAAATAAATAAAATTAATTGTCCATGCAAGGACTTAAAGAAATAACATGTCCACGTAGGGACTAAAGAAATAACATGTCCACGTAGGGACTAAGGAAATAACCGGTGCAATATGCTAGATTAAGAGATGACCGGATAGAATGTAGTTTAAACCCAACAAGTACTTAAGATTTGTATGTCATGGGTAAACAATTAACATTCTGGAATTTGAGATTAAAATGATATGGTTAAACCCGTTTCGGTTAATTTTCGTAAACTTGTTACATATACTTAACCGTACGCATATAAGCGATATCAGGTAATCGTATGAGTCATGAACAAGTTCTCTATGTCAGTATACTTTAAATAAGTTGTAATATTAGTAGAATATCAACTTATATGCCCGTTGAGATTTTAAAACGAAACTACGCCTTATAAGGCGTTTTGACCATTATATGTCGTATAAAAGTAACTTGTGATACATTAATTTGTGATATATTATCAGTAAAATTTGTGTATTCTGATGTTATGATCATAAACATTCTGGAAAAATACTTAATTTGTGATATATTATCAGTAAAAAGTCACACATAAGTGTGGTTTATGGTTTAGGACCAAACTATGCACCGAAAGGGCATTTTGGTCTTTTAAAAACATAAATTACGATATTGTAATAAAACTTAGTTTATGATCAGAATAATAACATCATAATATGTTAATTATATTTACATATCAGTAGGTAATTTATTTGCAAGTTCGTTGTTGATTAAAACCTTGTTTTATGTAAAAAGGGCATTTTAGTCAAAGATTGACATTTAGCAAAACTTGTGCATAAACCCAGATTATGATTATGATCATGTAATATAACCTCAGAGGGTTATGCTACATTGTATTATGATCATAATGCGACCATAAGTCAGTAGTAAATTAATCTAAGTCGGGTCATTATCGAAAGTCAAAGCAGAAGTCAAACTCCGCGACTTTCAGTTGTGAACCGACCCTAGGACTGAAATTGACGGATCGAACATGTTCCCACATGTTCTAATAATTATTATCAACTTGTTTAAGTGTCAGAAACATGTTTATAATGTCACACCCCGACCCGCAGCGGAAAAAGGTAATCGGGGCATGATTGGGTTTTCATCAAAGCTCATGACATTTATTATAATGTTTCATATTTATTATTACAATTTTAAAGAAGATCATACAATCAAATCATACAAGTACAACATGTCCTATACATCTTTCTAGACTTCATTATTTTTCTTCTAAGGCATTTTCCTATGTGTTCCTTGCTTCATCTTGTCCACCTGTATCATGTGTAAAAATGGTTTTTAGGTCAACAAAAAGTTGGCGAGTGAACCTTGTTAGAAAACATTTATTTTGGTTTCTTGTTGTATTTAATATGGAAAAATTGTGCAATAATCATATGTGAGCAAACGTAAATAAACATACAATAACAAACAATAACAAACCACCTTGCATGAGTATATGACATGTATGATAATATAAATGTTGGCAACGTCACGTTCCGCTCATAGGTAATGGGGAACGGACGACCTATGATGATGTATGTGCGATCAAGGCTCAATCAAACGGAGCCGATCGTATGTTGGCAACGCCTCGTTCACGCTCATAGGTAATGGGGAACGGACGGCCTATGATGATGTATGTGCGATCAAGGCTCAATCAAACGGAGCTGATCGTATGTTGGCAACGCCTCGTTCACGCTCATAGGTAATGGGGAACGGACGGCCTATGATGATGTATGTACTGAAATGATAAATTTAATCTAAACATTAACCACACAAACAGTTGATATATATTGAATACACATTTGATCATTGATATGATGGATGCACAAGTGTTTAAATGTAATAAATAATATGACACATGATACACCCCAAAAACGTGATTAAAACGGGGAATTTGTAGAGATTCACTCACATTGGGTGCGTTCGTTTGATGATGTTTGAATGCGCACGAGTTTAGAGAGTTGATCGACGACGAATAACTAACCTAAATAATAACGAAAAGGTACGGTAAATAAGTGGATTTTATTAACAATTTTAATTGGATTTTTAGATTTATTTTTGTGAGTTTAAGGTCACTTTCTAACTTTAAAAATGTTATTTTTAAGTATTTTTAATTGATTTTTAAATAAAATAAATAAATAAAAATATAAAAAAAATGTTGACTTTTTGGGCTGACCGTTGACTTTGACCGTTGACCGGTTCGGACTTTGTGTATATATGCGCTGGGTGAGGCTCGAACTCGCGACCTCCCGTACGCGTGCACGCAGCTCTACCAACTGAGCTACGTGTCTAACCCGAAATATTTCTGTTTTTAATTATATTTATACACTATTTAATTTTATTCAGAAATCATTTATTTTAAAAAGGGTTTTAATTATGTCGGACCGGTGCACACAACAGGTCTCGAACCCGGGACCCGTTGTTTAGCGTTGCACACAGTCCACCGCTGGACTGTGTGTCTAACCTGGTTAATATACTGATTTTTATTAAACTTAACATCTTACAGCGAGTTGATCCGGTTCGGTTTAAAAAGAACATTTTTATTTCAGAGAGTGAGGTTGTGTCAGGGATCGAACTCGAGACGTGTGCTAATTGTTTGCACACAGTCCACCGCTGGACTGTGTGTCTAACCCGGTTTAATAACTTGTTTTAATTAATCTTATAAACATCGTCGACTTCGTCTTCTTCGTTCAAAGACTCAGACGACCGATATTCTTCTGTTCTTGATTAAATCGTTCATCGAACATATTACTGGTTGAAATGTAAAGGATAAGAAGAGTTAAGGAATCGAATGTACCGATCAGACTGTATTTCTCATAATTCCAGCAATGGTCGTCGGCTCTGATTTGTATATTCCGTCTGATTAAATCAATTAACAGTTTTGATCGATTAGTTGTGAAATTGGGTTACTAAACAAGGATTAACAGAAGGTTTAAATGATTATACCGATTCACAGCGTGATTTTCGAAATTCCAGAGGTTTTCCGGCGAGTGCAGAATTTTCCGGCTACGTCGTCTGGGATTGATTCTGGTTGATGGATTGAAGTTAGTAATAGTCTAACAATGGATTGAAACCGAAAGAGTCGAGGTATTTACCGTTTTGATGTAAGTCTCGGTTTTCCGGCGAAAGTCCGGCGATATCAGAAAATGATTCCGACGAACAGAAATTGGAGCGCAAATGAAATTGGAAGTTCTGTGAGTGTTTCTGAGTTGCGAGACAATGATATCACCGGTGTAAACTTGGAGATAAATGATTTCGGTTATTAAACCCGAAAATCATATGAATCAATGTTCAATAAAGACTGAATTGATTAAGAACGTGGGTTTATCGGTTATAATCAGTAATAGCGAACACTCAACAGTCTTGATAGTTGAAAGCCGATTACCGGTTTCAGTTTTGGCGCTAACAGATAGATTCACGGGTGAACTTAAGTTTTATTTGCTTCCTAGATTACACAAAAACAGCAAGTGGCGGAATGGTTAATTTGGGTGATGGTTGTGTCTTCCGGCTGACCTGGGTTCGAAACCGGCAGCCGGTTTTCTTTTTTATTTATTTTATTTTCACTCTTTATCAATTATAGTTTTTAAATTCTAAATTGTTTATTAATTATGTATTGTTTAAAATTAAAATAAATCATAAATACGCAACGAAATTTTATAACTTGATATTCGATTAATAAACGAAGCGGGTTTGGATAACCCGGTTTTTTACGGATGTTACAGTATCCCCTACTTTTAGAAATTTCGTCCCGAAATTTTAAGTAGTGGTATGGTTGACTCGAAAGGAGGGTGGTTTTGACAATTATATACTTAGAAGGGGGTAAGAGTTTAAATTTTATTTGAGGCGGTAACGTTCCTAGTAAGGGTTGAATACCCTGCTACAGGAATCGCTTTTTGATGCCTACGATAAAGAATATTGAGAAACAGAGTTGATTGACTAAGTATGATTTTATGAATATGAGTTTTGAAGTTTGGAAAGATAAAGTTATACCCTAAAACAAAACTTCTACCACTAAAACCTACATGGAACTTCTCATAACCGCCTGACAATGCCTCTGATCCTTTGGCAAGAATACTTATATAGGAAGTACCAGCGGCGTATCCACCATATTCTTGTCAAATTTTCATTGGTTTTATCAGTAAGTTATGATTAGTTCTATGATGTGACTCTAGAACATAAACAAACACAACAACCAAAGCTTGAGTCTTAATTCTGATAGTATACATGTTTGAATGATGACAGTACCTCTCTCGTTTGTTATGATGGAGAGGTTAGTCTATGTAGAAGTGAGACACAACCCAACTTCTTTAAATGATGAGACGGAGATACGTCGTGAGGTATGATGATATGAACGCTAAATCAATGAGTATAAAACAAAACTGAAATAGTAATTCGCATTAAGATTCTTGGATAAAATTTCCAATTTATAATTGAGATACGTGAATATTGAGATAACATAAAGAAAACATAAAAACTAAGCGGTTGGAGTTGGATTCTTGATTTTTGGTGAAGAAAACTAGTTGGGTGGTTCGTTTGGGCCGTCATTATCTTCAACAGGATTGGCGTTGATGTTGTAAACTCTTCCTCTTGCTGGTGGCCTAGTTGTTAGGTTTTCTTGATTTGCTTGGTTAACTGGGTTTGCTTGAGCTTGGGCGTTTATGATGTTAACCAATCGAGGGCACGTGTTTCTAAAGTGGGTAGGGTCGCCACAATTGAAACAAGCTCGAACATATGGGAACATGGGGTATTGGAGTTGTTGATATGTTTGGATCATGTTTTGAGTAGGGGGTGAGGTTTGGTTTTGAGGGGTGCGGCAAAACCTTGCTCAAATGACCATAACATCCACAATTTGCACATAGTCGACAAGGTAAGGTAGATGGATGGTGATAAAAACAGGTGTTGCATTGAGGGTGAGGTCCAAAGTAAGGTTTCTTATTTGGGTAAGTTGAGTGGGGTGCTACTTGAGTGATCGGGATAGCTTGAAGGGGTACGGCTTGTGAAGTTGGTTGATTGTGTTGGGTGACAGCGAAAAAATAGTAAATGAGTGGATTTTATTAAGGATTTTAATGGAATTTTTAGATATATTTTTGTGAGTTTAAGGCTATTTTCTATCTTTAAAAATGTTATTTTTAAGTATTTTTAATTATTTTTAAATTAAATTAAATAAATAAAAATATAAAAAAATTGTTTATTTTGCGTTGACCGTTGACCGTTGAGACTTACTTGACCTGTTGACCGGTTCGGTCAGGGTGCAAGGATGCGCTGGGTGAGACTCAAACCCGAGACCTCCCGTACGCGTGCACGCAGCTCTACCAACTGAGCTACGTGTCTAACCCGAAATAATCTTGTTTTTAATTATATTTATATACTAATTCGATTTATTCAAAATTCATTTGTTTTTTTAAAAAGATTTTAAATCATCGAACCGGTGCTGTTAACCAGACTCGAACGCGTGACGTGCGAGTTAGTGTTGCACACAGTCCACCGCTGGACTGTGTGTCTAACCTGGTTAATATCTCGGTTTTTATTATACTTAACAACTAACGGAGTTAACCCGGTTTAGTTTTAAACAAAAAGGCATTTTATTACATAAGGAGTGCGTGTATCAGGGATCGAACTCGGGACATGCGTGTATATTTTGCACACAGTCCACCGCTGGACTGTGTGTCTAACCCGTTCATATTACTGATTTTAAATAAACTTATAACTTAACTAACTTCGTCTTCTTCATTCAAATTACAGTCGACTGAATCACTAATCCGTTTCTTGTTTTTACGATTAACAAACATTCTTAAGGCTAAAATGAAATAGCAGAGACGGTGTTGGGAGTAACATACCGTAGGAATGATATATCACAGAATTTCCGGCAATGCGTCGGCTCTGTTTTTGTGCACCTCAACTGAACCAAACAATTAACCATTTTGATTAGCCAATCGTGGAATTGAAGTGATAAACAAACGTTAACAGTGTGATTGAAGGTCCTTACCGTTTCACAGACGAAGATAACGATTTCCAGAAACTCTCCCGCGAACTGGAATTATCTGATAACGGTGCCTGAATTCGATCTCAAGTGGATGGTTTGAGTTAGAAACAGCTTAACAACTGTTAGACTACGATGGTATTGAAGAACTTACCGATTTGAGGACAAATACGGTTTTCCGGCGAACCTTACAGAAATTTCCGGCGAGTTGATTTAAGCGTTCTGATGGACTGAAAGTGTGATGAAAGTGAAATGGAATGTTTGCCTGATGTCTCTGAGTCGCGAGAAGGGTTTTGATTGAAGTAATCTGAACTTTGATTATTTTCGGTTATAGAAACCGATGATGATGAAAATTGATGTTCAATCAATTCCAAATTGATTAAAATCGTCGGTGCATCGGTTATAAACCTGAATGTGCGATTAATCAAACGATTAGTCGATTGAATTGCCGATTTCAGTTACTCAGTTGGCGCAACCGATTTAACTATATTTGTATATAAGAGTTATTTGTTTCCAAGGGATGACAGAAAACAACAAGTGGCGGAGTGGTGATGTGTGTGTGTGTTAAGTCTTTGGATTTCAGTTCTGGCTGACCCGAGTTCGAGTCCCGGCAGCAACATTTCTTTTTTATTTATTTTGTTTTCACTTTTTATCAAATATAATTTTTATAGCTTAGTTTGTTTATTAATTATGTATCATTAAAAATCAAAATAACCATAAATACACAACGTGACATTTATAACTTGATATTCGATTACAAATCGGAGCGGGTTTTGAAAACCCGTTTTTGACAAATGTTACAGTATCCCTTACTTTTAGGAATTTCGTCCCGAAATTTAAGTAGTAGAAGTAGTAGGAAAAAGATGCGGGTATTTTTCGCGCATTGAGTCTTCACGTTCCCAAGTAAACTCAGTTTCCCGTTTCGACTCCCAGCGTACCCTAACAATTGGAATGCGACTTCGTCGTAGACGTTTCTCTCCGAAGTCCATGATCTCTACTGGTCTTTCAATAAAATGCATAGATTCATCAATCTGAATATCTTCCAGAGGAATGTGGAGGTTTTCATCAGCGAGGCACTTCTTCAAGTTTGATACGTGGAATGTGGGATGAATCCTGTTGAGTTCTTCTGGTAGATCAAGCTTGTATGCTACAGGTCCTACTCTTTCGAGTATCTTGAAAGGTCCTACGTAGCGTGGTGCTAGCTTGCCCTTTTGACCAAAATGAACTACTCCCTTCCACGGTGATACTTTTAGAAGTACGTGATCACCAAGTTAAACTCTAAAGGCTTCCGTCGTTTATCTGCATAACTCTTTTGACGACTTTGGGCCGCTAGAAGATTGTTCCGGATTTGATGGATCTTGTCTGTGGTTTCTTGGATCAATTCTAGACCAGTGATTTGAGCTTCCCCAATTTCGTGCCAAATACTGGAGATCGGCACTTACGACCATATAAGGCTTCAAAAGGTGCCATGCCGATGCTTGAATGATAGTTGTTGTTGTACGAAAATTCAACTAATGGTAGGTGGGCGTCCCAATTTCCCTTGAAGTCTATGACACATGCTCGAAGCATATCTTCAAGAGTTTGAATGGTGCGCTCAGATTGTCCATCAGTTTGAGGATGATAGGCGGTACTGAGATCTAATCGCGTACCCATAGCGGATTGTACTGCTTGCCATGTTCGTGAAGTGAAACGACCATCACGATCAGAAATAATGCTTAACGGTACTCCATGTCGGCTTATGATTTCGCTGATATAGATACGAGCTAGCTTTTCGTTCTTGAAATCTTCGCGGATAGGAATAAAGTGAGCTGATTTTGTAAGTCGGTCAATGATTACCCATATAGTGTCATACCCACCAGAAGTGCGAGGTAACCCGGTAATGAAGTCCATGGTTATATTTTCCCACTTCCATACAGGTATTTCAGGTTGGACCAGAAGTCCTGAGGGTCTTTGGTGTTTAGCTTTCACCTTGGAACATGTAAGGCACTTAGAAACAAAAACAGCAATATCCTTCTTCATTCCAGGCCACCAATAGGTATATCATAGGTCTTGATACATCTTATCAGCTCCTGGGTGTATAGAGTATCGCGTTTTGTGAGCTTCATTCATAAGAATTTCACGAAGATTGTTGTGGTCAGGAATCCAGATACGATCTAGGTAGTACAGAATACCGTCAGATTTAGTTTCAATTTTAAGTTCAGCTCCACAGGACATCTCCTTTCGTACATCATCTTCCGTTACTGAAACATGTTGGGCTTCTCGAATTTGATCTTTAATGTCAGATATGATTTGCGAACATAGAAGACGAATGGAGTTCGCATAACCCTTTCGAATGAGTGCATCAGCCACCACATTTGCTTTGCCAGGGTGGTACCGAATTTCACAGTCGTAGTCATTTAGAAGTTCGACCCATCTTCGTTGCCTCATGTTTAACTCCTTTTGATTGAAGATATGTTGAAGACTCTTGTGGTCAGTGTATATTTCACACTTAGTACCATAGAGATAATGTCTCCATATCTTAAGAGCGAACACAACGGCTCCAAGTTCTAGGTCATGAGTGGTGTAGTTCTTCTCATGCGTCTTGAGTTGTCTCGAAGCATAAGCTATAACTTTTCCTCTTTGCATTAGAACGCAACCTAATCCTTGCCCTGACGCGTCGCAATAGACCACGAAATCATCACAACCTTCAGGAAGAGTGAGGATTGGTGCATCACAGAGTTTTTGTTTAAGGGTTTGGAAGGCTTCTTGCTTGGGTCCCTATGTGAAAGGTTTTCCCTTATGAGTTAAAGCCATGAGTGGTACAGCAATGCGAGAGAAGTTTGAAATGAATCGACGATAATAACCAGCCAAACCAAGAAAAGATCTTACTTCAGTTGGTGTACGTGGAGCTTGCCATTCTTGTACCGCTTTGATCTTTGAGGGGTCGACATGTATTCCCTTGTCATTGACTACATGTCCGAGGAATTGCACCTCTTTTAACCAGAATTCGCATTTAGAGAATTTGGCGTAAAGCTTTTCATTCTCTAGAAGTGTAAGGATGAGTCGAAGATAACGCTCATGATCAGACTTAGACTTTGAATAAATAAGAATGTCGTCGATGAAGACTATAACAATCGATCAAGATAAGGTTTGCAGACTCTGTTCATTAGGTCCATGAAGACAGCTGGTGCGTTGGTTAAACCAAATGGCATGACCATGAATTCATAATAGCCATAACGAGTTCGGAAAGCAGTCTTAGGGACGTCTTCTTCATGTACTCTAAGTTGATGATAGCCAGATCGAAGGTCGATTTTTGAAAAGCAATTGGCACCTTGAAGTTGGTCAAGAAGATCATCAATGCGAGGTAAAGGGTAGCGATTCTTGATTGTTAATTTGTTGAGCTCTCTGTAGTCAATGCACATATGAAACCATCCATCTTTCTTCTTTACAAAAAGGACAGGTGCACCCCAAGGCGACAAGCTAGGACCCGTTGTTTAGCGTTGCACACAGTCCACCGCTGGACTGTGTGTCTAACCTGGTTAATATACTGATTTTTATTAAACTTAACATCTTACAGCGAGTTGATCCGGTTCGGTTTAAAAAGAACATTTTTATTTCAGAGAGTGAGATTGTGTCAGGGATCGAACTCGAGACGTGTGCTAATTGTTTGCACACAGTCCACCGCTGGACTGTGTGTCTAACCCGGTTTAATAACTTGTTTTAATTAATCTTATAAACATCGTCGACTTCGTCTTCTTCGTTCAAAGACTCAGACGACCGATATTCTTCTGTTCTTGATTAAATCGTTCATCGAACATATTACTGGTTGAAATGTAAAGGATAAGAAGAGTTAAGGAATCGAATGTACCGATCAGACTGTATTTCTCAGAATTCCGGCAATGGTCGTCGGCTCTGATTTGTATATTCCGTCTGATTGAATCAATTAACAGTTTTGATCGATTAGTTGTGAAATTGGGTTACTAAACAAGGATTAACAGAAGGTTTAAATGATTATACCGATTCACAGCGTGATTTTGGAAATTCCAGAGGTTTTCCGGCGAGTGTAGAATATTCCGGCTACGTCGTCTGGGATTGATTCTGGTTGATGGATTGAAGTTAGTAATAGTCTAACAATGGATTGAAACCGAAAGAGTCGAGGTATTTACCGTTTTGATGTAAGTCTCGGTTTTCCGGCGAAATGTAACATCCTCAAAAACGGATTTACCAAACCCGCTCCGTTTATTAACCGAACAATCAGTTAAAAATTTCGTTGCGAATTTAATGCCCAAAATAATTTTAAACGATACATAATTAATTATTATATGGGAATATATAATTTGTTTTTGAAAAACTGTTAAAAATCAGAAAATAAAAATGATTTGGCACTGCCGGGTTTCGAACCCGGGTCAGTCAGCCGGTCAACACAACTTAACACTCAACTCTCCAACCACTGCGCCACTAGTGTTTCTTGGTAATTGTTAGACTCAATTAATTCATAACATGTTTTCCGAATTCAAAAACCGGCGCCCAAATTTCAGTCGTCGGAAATCCCGACTAACTCGCCAATATTTTACGACTTCTTCAGTTATAACGTAAACGTTTAAACCTACATCGGTTATAACCGACGCCTGAGTCCGCGACACAAGCTATAACCGCCGGAGGATTTCTAACCGACGAATCAAGTCGGATATAGGACCAAATTCATCGACGACTTGCCTTATAAATACCCCCTCGAACCTCTGCAAGCTTTTTCGCTCAAAACAACACCTTTACCCGACGTAATTTCACTCGCCGGAAAACTTCTGTACCTCGCCGGAAAACCGAACCCTTCACTTCTGAGCTTTACTGAACCCCCTGAGCTTATACCGAAGTCACCCACATCCTTTTCAAGCTTTCTGAAGACTCGCTGCTGCAAGACACACGACGCCGGAACCTGTTGCTGTCGCCGGAGTTCTGCCGGAGAAACAGAGGAGTCCAGTCGGTATACCTTACGCCTAATTTCTCTTTCTTTTTATTTATATCTCACCTGTAATTAACTGAAAAACGCTAACGAACATGATTAAAGACTTCGAACCAGTCAGTCATCGTTTCTGGTTAAAATCAACGAAGAAGACGAAGTTTCTGTAGTGTTTAAGTATAATTAAAATCAAGTTATAACTCAGGTTAGACACACAGTCCAGCGGTGGACTGTGTGCACAATAAACACGTAAACGTCTCGAGTTCGAATCTTGTCCCACGCACGCTGCCTTAATAAAAATGTCTTTTTTGTTAACCGAACCAGAGTCACCGCTGATATATGTTAA
>CAMTDV010000779.1:0-48624 GCA_947069175.1 Scalesia atractyloides | reverse complement strand
AAGGCCCCTTTTCTTATTTCATACTTTTTGGATTAACTGTATTTGGCCATTGGAATCAAACAAAAGTTGTTAAATTTGTTTTTAAAATATTGTTTAGAAGCATATTGAACCAACTACATCATGACTTGACGAATTTTGTCCCCAAAAACTCACGAATTGAGTTCATATTTCATAAACTCCGTGTTTCCATTTGAAATATTATAAATATAAATATAAATGCAGTTTTTTTAAAATTTTGGGTTCTCAAAATAGATGAAACCAATGTATATTTTAAAAATTCCCCAAATTTGGGGTAAAACCCGGGGGGGCTCTTACCAAGAACCAATTTAGTCAACTAAAATTTATTTAGTTTGTTTAAAAATCATTTAAATTTTTATTAATTTAAAGGGAAATGATATCTTGTTTTCTCTAAAATTTTAAAAATTTTTTAAAACTTTTTTCTTTTATATTTATTTCATAGGTACAACAATTGATTGATAACCCAAATTTTTCATAAGTTTTAAGTTATGTTTTTTTTAACATTATACAACCTGAACTTTAAAATTTCTTCATTACGTTTGTGTCTTTTTTCTTTTATGTGATAAATAAAATAAAATGATGAGAATAGGGGAAATTTATCACCCCTTTCCCAATCTTTTTCCCACACCCAACCCCCGGATTTTTTTGTGAAGAACCCCATCAACATAGCTTCTTCATAGAGTTTAAGGTTTTATTTGATCTCCTAATGAACATTTTTGGTCCTTCAAGATCGCCTTATGTTATTTTTATCATAGAGCTGTATTAATACCTCCAACCCAAATGTTATGTTTAACCACATTTTGGTCCAAAATTGGTTAATAATTACTACAAACTTAAACCAATACACCACAGTGAGTGTATATTATAATGCCATGAAGCTTAAATACTCACCTTTATATCATCCAAAAATTTGAATTATTACGTGTCACACCCTCAATTTCAACTTACGGGGTTTTACCGCGAGACGCGTAACAAACCAGGATCATAGACACTAATCATATAGAATGACCTCTATATGATAAAAGATACGTTTTAAAATAAAAACCAACTGAAGTAATCAAAGTGCGAAAGTAAATGCGGAAGCGTAAAGATAGTAAATGTAAAGGAGCGACAAAACAAATGCCCATAACCGAAAGATTATTTATAATGCACGACTCGATAAAATAGTATTCCATGGCGTGCACCTATTTCCTGAAGCTAGCGTCCGGAGAAAACATGTAAGAAACAAGTGTCAACATAAAGAAGAGTGAGTTCAGAGGTTCGATTGATGTTTAATAAATTCTCCGTTTACCAAGTTTCCATTATTCCTAACCCAGAATAATAAGTTGTTTAGTTGATAAATAGTTTCATGTTATAATGTAGGTAGCTAACCTAAGCTACGTCACATAAGAGTTTGAAACCGAAGCTGACTGTTGTTGCCTCTGTGTGCCAGGTCTATCACTGATCATTGCGTGTGTTAGGTCAATTCTACACCCGTTGACCATTACCGGTCAGCTAGTGCGACTAGCTCGGGTGAGGCTTGTCGGGCCCAGTAGTACTACTCAAAATTCCCAATACTATTATACCAATGCTAACGGTTTGAGAGTTTGTGAGGACTTTTCGTGAAAAGATGCTACTTAGTGACCATAACCGTATAACATAAACTACTTTATCAAATTATGTGACGTTATTCTACAATAACGTTAAAGTGTGAGTTTACCATAAAGCGTACATGTTTTCTCCTCCTGTGTATTTAAAAACCTTAAAATATAGGGCCGTGAACTCACATTTGGATGCTCGGATGAAGGAATAGAAAGAAATACGCGAGGTGGAACCGGTCAGTCACGTCCTAACATGATTACCGTTTAAGAGTTAGTGTGTGTGCTTACGCGGAAACACGAATCCTACACGTATCTAGCACGTAGCGCATTTATCATACAATACTAATTATCATGCATGCATCTATCATGACATCGCTTAGCGACAACACAATCGTCACGAAAGATTTAAAATACTCTTCAATAAAAATTTGGCAATATAGTGCATTTTCGGACAGTATTCGGAGTGTTACCCGGAATGGTTCGTGTATAGGAAAATTCCCGAAAAAATACATGATGTGTCAATCGGAGCATCGACTATTGTGTAAAAATATGGTGACCAAACTCCTTACGGATTTTCTGTGAAATATCTTGCTCCAACAGTGATCAGAATTCATCGTAATCTGAACCTGTTTGCCGAATTATCTATTTAAAAATATACGTTCCTCCGATTGACGTGAAACCAACGACAAAATCACTTAATCGAGGGCTTCTACAGTAAAGGTTTCACATCTAAACAGTAAACACATACCAAGTTATGACACGAAACGTGAGCTGCATTTTTTGTAGAAAATGACAGCTTAGAGCAGTTTTGCGATTTAATCTGTTAAAAATACTTAGACATGTCCGAAAAATATGAAATCACTGCAGTTTGAAAGCTACTTCCGAATACTTGATATTAGGCTCAGAAAACATAGAGTTTCAATAAGTTTAAGCCCAAAAAAGACTGCGGAAGTTGGCGTATTTTCTACAGAAAATCGCTGAACGAAACATTACTTGTTTTAAATTGTTTTTCATGTATCCTACGACGGTTCTAAGTGTCGTTATCACGAAATCAGTACTCAATAGCATATCAACATTCAACCATTCGACTTTATCGCTAGAGATAACCCATACATAGCCGTATCATGGCAGCTAGCACATCGGACCTTCACATAAAATCAAAGAGCTAGCACATCGGACCTTCACATAAAATCAAAGTACCATACCTAATCAATTAAACACAGCCCTAACGACCTTGATCACACCATCAAACGCGTATAAAAGCACGTATATTATAACAAGATAGAACGTAAAGACTAGTTACCTAATGAAGAAAGAAGTAGGATAATCAAACAAACAACTTGATCTCGGATCCTTGGCTCGGTTTTGGTTCACGGCAGCAAGGAAGGAGAGAAAGATGAGTGGTTGCAGGTTTCTAGTTTGTAGGTTAGGGTTTGTGATATATAAAAAAACATCACATGCAGATTACGCAAAGGGGAATGTGACAGGTTGGGAGGTGGGCCAAGGTAGTGGCTGAACTAATGAAATGGGCTGGAGTTTGGGCCGATGGGGGGGGGGGGGGGTGCCAATTGATGTAAAGTATGGGAGTGGAGGTGTATGTTGTGGCAACAACATATATGATATGTGTTATATATTTATTTATTACTTTTTTTTAAACTGTACAATATAAAAACTTCAACGAATATACTAGCGACTTAACATTAGAGTGTGATAAGGTTTGTTTATCAATAACGTGAAATATATATAAAAATACGTGCTACTAAAAGTAGATAGGGTTGTTATGGCGTACGTTTTAGTACCTGAAGAGCCTGGGTATCACATTATCCGCAAGTTGAAAGAATCTTTGTCCCGAAAATTGAGTAACGTGAGTAAGCATGATTAAACATGAAGTCATGTTGTTAAGATTGCGCGTGAAAAAAAACCAGACAGACACATTACGCTAAATAATAATTTAGTTTAAGTCGAAAATAGTATTTTATATCTTATATTTGTTTTGTAATTAGTTGTTAATTAGAGGGTAGTACAAAAAAAATTGTAAAAGAGTTTTATATATTTGATATATTACATTATAAAGAAAACACATCATAAAATATAAAAATATAAAAGACATCCATGGTTGGTTCATTTGAAACCCACTTCAGAGATATTTTCCAAGATATAATCATTTAAAATCAAAATTTATTTTGTAAGTTATGAGAAAATTAAAAAAACATAGAAAACAATAAATTTGAGGTGGTTGTGAAACATATGAAGGAGAAGTTAAGTTGCACTTTTGATTCTATCTAATGAATTATGATTAAGCCAATTATAATTTGAGGACGATACAAGTTTCTGGTCTAATTAGAAAATGATAATGTCATAATAATTTCCTTTTAATAAGTTGAGAACTCCATTTTCCTAGTTATGGTTTATTTACTAATTTAGATTTAGATATCCCCCACATAGTAGTATTTTTATCTGTTAATTTTTCTAAAGTTTTTTTTTTGGTATGTGCTAAAATACATGGATGAAGAAAAATTATATCAAGCTCTACATTGACAGTCTATATACTATAGCAATATTCAGCTTTTTTATAGATTTTCGGGCCTAAGCCCAATTAGTTGCTGGGCTACCTTTTTAAAGTTGCACTTATGGAAACTTGCTACATATAAAGCTCATAATGGCCCAAATTATTGTAAAAGTAATATATAAATATTCAAGCAACTTGTAAAAGTAATATATAAATATTCAAACAACATTATAAGAGATTTCAAGCAAAATTTTGTAAAAATAGATACAGAATTGATTTAATTAATCACTTTTCGAGTTAGATGAGATGCCTGAAAATATGAAGATCCAATTTATAGTGATCTGAAGTATAGTTTATTCATTTGAACTCTATAACATCTAATAACGAGTGATAATTTCTGACACGACCCGAAGCACTACACGAATAGGTTTTGGGCTGTTATATCTAACTCATATAATGAACAAGTCATGTTCGGTTTGATTTATTTAATTAAACATGTTGACCTGTTTAACCAACTTTTTACAACTCACTAACCCGGTTAGCACGTTTACAATTGATTACTATCTACCAACCTAACAAGGCGCGTTTGAGTTGCATGATTTTAATTATGTGCAAGCTTGGTTGATGTTCTTGACAAGAACAAAAAATGTGTCTTGTTTATGTTGAGTAATGATAAGAGTCAATCCGATACGATTGACATATCTTATTGACCTTTTAAGCCCTTAAAATATGTTGATACCTTTGATGACCTATATATATATTTAAGCTTACTTTGTACAAGAAACAACGTAGATATTTTAAACAATTTACGTTTCTAAAATGACTTCGCTTTGTCGAGAATGGATTTAATAGATATTTTTTTAAAAGACCCATAATGTGTTGTAAGATTCACCTTCTTGAATGATTTATATAAATCTGATAATCTTTCAAACTAGAATGAAATTTGTTTTTGTTTTTTTTGTGGTAATGAAAATAAATTAGGTGGAGCCACTAGGTACTTTCCATTTATTAAGTAGACCTAACTTGAAATAGACAAACAAGTGACGTATCACCTTGAATTTTCCTCTTTGATACAGTATCAGACTTGAAATAGACAAGTGACGTATCCGAAGACTTGTGAACACAAGCTATACAAGGATTATTGAGGCTAATGTTCATCAAAGTACTTTAAGTCATTATCGTGTTTTTTTTTTAATTAATGGTTTGTATTGATGCAAAACCCTAGAATGAACCGTGTAGATTAATTCTAGTGTTTATCTAACAATGTATGTATGTATGTTGGTGCAAAGTCCTAAATACAATAGTCTCTTATTTGTAATGGACTAATAATGGTGCATTAATGTAAACTTTGCAATTACTTATTTGAGAGAAATATATTTTGTGGCTTGAATGCTCTTGTTATTCTTGTCGGATTCATTAAGTTTACTGTTTATTCACTAAGTTTGATTCCGTCTTTAGTTAGAGATGGGCATAATCGGGTTTTATGAACCGGGTAGGAACCATCGGGTATTTTGAACCCGGAACCGGTTCTACTATATGTCGGGTAGGAACCAGAACCGGTCCCAGGTAGATTCCACGGGTCGGTTTGAAACCGGTTATTATGCCCATCTCTACTCTTAGTAATTCACATATGCTTGTTGGTCTTGTGTTGAGTACCGGTCCAAGCCCAACAAGCTATTTTAACATGGTTCAAGCTTTTAGCATTTTCGCAAGCCTTTTAAGTCAATTGCTAATTCAAGATTTCCGAGCTTCTTTTAGCTTTATATATATTTTGAGCTATGAACTTAACTTGAATCTTAAACACAACGTATGATCTTAGACGAACTCGAGTTTCTGAGTTGTCTCATTCCTTATTAATATAAAAATAAAAAAAAGGTAGGATATTTTTGACTTTTGAATTTAAAAAGGTAATAAATTTGAAAATGGAAAAAAATTATTACACTCACCCTTCGTCCATTCCTATACCTCTCCTTTAGAAGATGAGATAAGGTTTTCTGACCCTTGATCGATCGCCACGTGGCACTCCTATATGGTGGTTAAATGATAAGGCATGCAATTATGTGGCCAATATGCATGAGCCACATGATCCAATGGTCAAAATCAGTAGACGTTAGGATTGATCGATTTGTTTCTGTCCGTTAGATGGCAAACCGCATTCTAGTTGATCATGTACAAGAATTATTATATATAGAGCTCTAGAAACTGTATACACTCATTGGATTTGCAAAGGCAGCCTTTAAACCGAAGTTAGTAAAATGGCTTCGATCTCCTCCTCAGCCGTGGCTAGCGTTGCCACCCCCGCTCAAGCCAACATGGTGGCTCCATTCACCGGACTTAAGTCCAACGTCGCCTTCCCCGCTACCAAGAAGGCTAACGACTTTTCCTCCCTTCCTAGCAACGGTGGAAGAGTGCAATGCATGAAGGTGTATAGATATATAACTTTGTTTTAATAATAATAATAATTTAAAAGTGTTACAAGAAATTAAAAGTTTTTGTTTTGGTGTTTAATTATTTAGGTGTGGCCACCACTTGGCTTGAAGAAGTACGAGACCCTTTCATACCTACCGACTCTAACCGAAGCCCAATTGGCTAAGGAAGTCGACTACTTGCTCCGCAACAAGTGGGTTCCTTGTTTGGAATTCGAGTTGGAGGTCTAATTCTCATCTTGATTTTATATCACTAGTTAACTTTGAACATTATTGTCGGAACAAATAAAATTGATTGTTGTAAATTTAACATTATTTTTTTATGGATGATTTTAGCATGGATTTGTCTACCGTGAGAACGCAAGATCCCCTGGATACTATGATGGAAGATACTGGACAATGTGGAAGTTGCCTATGTTTGGATGCACTGACTCCGCCCAGGTGATGAAGGAGCTCGGTGAATGCAAGAAGGAGTACCCTCAAGCATGGATCCGTATCATTGGATTCGACAACGTCCGTCAAGTTCAGTGCATCAGTTTCATCGCTTCCAAACCAGAGGGCTACTAAGCAACTTTGGAAAATTATTCAATCTAACCTCCATGTATTGTCGGTCTTGTTTGAATCTCTAGGATTGGTTTTTCATCAATCTCTTATCCAAATTTGGAAGTTTTCAATTTTGTGAAATTTCGTATTGTATTTTGTATTTCATTTCGGAAGTCTATGAGGTGGATAAAGGTATCATATATAAATAATCATTTGTCGAAAATTATTATTTTATTTTGTCTCTTTGTCGTGTTTTGAAGATAATTTGTGCATATAAAATTGATTACTTAAGCACTTAATTTAGACTCTAAACTCTACGCTTGAAATGGAACCTTTGATGGCTCGCAAACTAGTAATTGACAGCCCTAAGTAAGGTGTTATAATTCTTTAATGTCGTGTTTGAAATTAAATTACTAGTTTATTGGCATGACACTTAAAAAACTATCGTATGTTTATATCATTGCAAATAAGATTATGTTTATTTAAGTATAAATTGTTAGTGTTTAAATAAAAAAGTAAGATATTATAAAAGAAATACATGTTGTGAAACAATGGTCTATTAGCAACTAATATATATGTATAAAGCATGAGAGCTAGACTATGAAATCATGTAGAGAATAGAACATGAAGAATTCTTATTCATTCATCTAATACACATATACAAATGTCATTATATATAGGCACTCACATTAGTACAATAGTAAATAAGAGAAAGGGGTTATACATGTGGAAAGTCACTACATAATGGATGCATTCATAGATACGGGTTACACATGTGGAAAGTCACTACATAATGGATGCATTCATAGATAGTGGTTATACGTATGGAAAGTCACTACATAATGGATGCATTCATAACACTCCCCCTTGACTATCCACATGATGGAATACTATTCTTTAATACGCTTAATGATGTTGCCTCATTAAAAACCTTGCTAGGAAAACTCTAATGGGATAAAACCTTAGCTAAGGGAAAAAGAGTGCACGCGTATTGTCTCCCCCTTAATATAATATGTATCATTTCAAGTAATAAGTGCCAATCTTCTATGAAAGTTGTTGAAAAACTTTTGTAGTGAGTGATTTGTCGCTTGATGTGCAATCTATTAATGAACTTGATGTATGATCTTCATGTAAAACTTTAATTACCTTCTCTTGTAAGTAGATATCATAAGATGCATGAATGTGTTTTGTTATAATCCATGCATTTACAAAACTAATCAAACTTGTTGATGGGTTAGTAAAATATGAACCCATATCATTCGTACCTTAAAGGTATAGAAAATAAATGTTTTTACTCATTACACTATCTTTCGTCGTACACGAGTTAAATCTTGCCAATGAATTTAATGGTATATGTTCGTGTATAGCTAGCAAGATATATTAATATAATATGTATTGAATTATGGTACTACATGACCAAGGATCTTTGCTTCTTTGATAGAAGATGATAAAAGTCATTTTTATCTACATCAAATATTTGAACAT
The DNA here is from genome assembly GCA_947069175.1 of Scalesia atractyloides. NCBI lineage: Eukaryota > Viridiplantae > Streptophyta > Magnoliopsida > Asterales > Asteraceae > Scalesia > Scalesia atractyloides. Next base: position 40,063 of record CAMTDV010000779.1, on the reverse strand, counting down.
CATTAAATGTATTTACACCAAAAACTTTGTCCATATGAAAATGTCCAACATTTTCTAGATGTATTATGATTGATGGATTATAATATAAACGTATCGAGCCATAAATTTACAATATTGTATTTCATTTGCAAATTTTTGCTTAAATATTTGAGCTCTTTTTTATCTCTTCGGGAGATTCAATGACATCATCAACATATATTACAATACTTGTAAACCTCATATGTTCTTTTAATGAAAACAAATGGACCAACTTCACCATATGTATTTCTCGTTTTCAAGCTCATGATGAGTCAATTATATCATATTTGACTCGACTATTTTAGTCCACACATATTTTATCAACTTCATATAGTATGTTCTTGAGGTTTTGACATCAATGCTTCGCATTATCAATCATGAGGGAATTCGTTCCATCTTATCCATATATGATGTGCTTTCACTCTTCAGGAGTTTTGCTATATAAATTTTCCCATTTAACACATAGATATCTATATCATGTAAAAGTGTCATGAACACTTGTTTTTATCTCCAAAATCCATATTTGCCATGCGTTACACTATTTATTGAGATATCACAATCACTGGTACAAGTTTTCAATGTATGTTTATTAGTGCACAAGAATTACATCGTTAAGATGTTTTGATTCACCTTTAAAGAACTCAATTGCTTTAAGAAACTCATCAGGAGTTCAATCGTATTAAAAAATGAATCTGTGTACAACGATCATATTGTTCTCGAGAACTTACTTTACATGAATTACATAATTTAAATCATTCAAGGACTTGCATGTAAACTTTAGTATTAAATGATACATAACATTTATAACACGCATATCAATTCTCTCTTTATATTACCAGACTAATTAAATACTAGAAAGCTATTGCATCCACCATTGGAGAATACGTCTCCTCATAATTAATCATAGTCTTTGCGAAATCCTGTGCCATCAATTGTTGATCCACATAAAAGACCTAATTATATTAAATATATTTTACAACTTTTTTAATGGACTACTGGCCCGTAAGCTTTCCATTTCAATAGAGAATTCAACTCTGCCTCATTTGCGTCGTTCCATTTTGGTCAATCATTTCTTTGTATTTATTCATAGGCAGATTTTAAATCTTGATCCTCATCATTTCATCTTTTCAAGCGCTATATATACAAAAGTATAACGACGTCGATTTTGTTTCAATTCAATACACTTCTAGACATGATATAATTTACTAAGAGCTCTTTATTTTCAGTTACCTGAGGTTCTTCTAGAACCATCATGTCTTTCAAGAAACTCTTCTTTTACTATAACGTCGACTTGATCATCTTCTTTATTAGTTGCTCCAATTTTTCAAGGAACTTTTATTTTCTTGGAATCACTAGTCTACCACGCTTCAGGCGTGCAATAGACTCATTAATATATGGTTTGCCCTACTAGGACAATTAACTTAATTGGAGTATTAGCAGTTGACTACGTGACTTACTTAGTCACTGTATTTAGGTCAGTTAACATGTCTGGTGATTGATTCTTTAATCTAGGTAACGAATTATCTTTGAACTTCTTGTTCACACAATTTCTTTTGAGGATCAATGATAGTTCATGCATACCCATTCCTTTTTCAACTCCCACTAATCTCCCCCTAATGTTGAAAATGTTAATTTACTTAAAGTAAGATTTAATGAGCCATAAAAAATCTCTCGTTAATTGCTCTAAGTATGTAATCATAAATAGTATTTTCATCCAACATATAGTCCCAACATTATTTGAGTTTCAATCTTTATGCGTTGTGGTGGATCAATTCCAATGTATACCACACAATAAAAAGTTTGATGGGAAATATTTGGTTTCTGACCAAAACCAAATATAATGGGAAGAAACTATTACAACATGTTGGTTTGATGTGAAATAATGTTACCGCATGTAAAATCACATGTGCTCAAATATGAACTTTTGCTCTCTTGATTATTAGCTTTACAATCAATTTGTAGACGTTTGATCATCGTCTTCAACAAAGCAATTTGTGTCTTAAGCATTTAGAAAGTTCAATACTTATTCCAATAATCATTAGTAACATGGATACTAAATTCAATGTTATAACCACCATAAATATGATAATATGGAATAATATGCTTGCTATCTCATTAGCTAAGCTACACACAACTTTAAGTTGTAAATTTGATGACCATTTAGACGATGCATCGATTTAATAAAACAATAAACGGTATCATGTTTGGATATATAAATCCTTCATTCATTCCATAATATTTTAGGGATTTATACCATTAATTAGCAAATAAATAATTTCCCTTAAGAGCAAACATAATATGCTATCAACTATCATCATCGACTCAGTGTGGTCTAACCGGTCATACCAATAAAGTAAATAATCATGATACATAAACTTATGGTTTATGATATTGTACATGTATTACTTGTACGTATGTAATACAAAACATAAGATATGAAAGAATTATTATAACTTCAAAGTTCAAACCATCATGTTATGTAATCACTAGTTTACCACTTTTGGTGGTTGATCTCATCATGACTATCATTATAATACTGATATTCGATCTCATTATTAGCTTGCCTATCTTATAATTTCTGATAGTTTGATATCTTATTAACATGATGATTGTTGCACTTCTAATGGTCAATCTCATTATTAATATGATCATCATTACAATTTTCTCATGATGCCAATGATCAATATATATTCACTTCATGCATCAGAGTAAAACCATACAATTTTTACGGTTTTCCATTATTTTCTCGAACATATAGATATACAGTCATTTCAAACCGTTTATACCCTTTAAATGATATTGCTACTTTAGGAGTATATTTGAGGTTTGACAAACAAAATTTGTTTTATTCGATTTCCCTTATAAATAAACTTGTCTTTGTATAACGTCAATTGAGAAGTAATTATATGTCCGAGTCATATAATATTTCTTTTATACTTGATAATGAGATACAAGGAGTATGGCACTTTGGGTGTCAAATCAAGCATATTTCTACTTTTCATGAGAATGGCAATAAACTACAACTTTGGTTAGTCGTTCTATTCGGTATTATCGATGCAAAGAAGTGATAGCATATAGAATACAAGGTATAGATAGCAACAAATCATACAATACATAACCTTATAGCATGTCATCAATGTAAAAACAATTTATGATGGGCCTTTATAAAATAAGAAACCTTTTTATCACTAATAAGCAAACGCATATAATTTATGTAATAACTTATTATGGTATAACCAAACATAAAAATATCTTATATATTTTGAACACTTACTTTAAAACTTAAACATATATCTCTTTCAAGTTCTTAGATCATATTTATTACTTGTATTTGAAAATTTTATTTGAAAACGATAATACTGATAAATTACATAACAAACTATTTTTTTTCTTCTTAAATATTGATATTTAAACAACTGATGACATCATATAAGCAATCTATACATTGTACATATGAAGCAATAGCAATAGTCACTATTTTATACTAGCAATAGTAATAGTTAATATATAAATAAATTGTTAAACATTATCACATGGCATAATGAATGCATTAAATGTTTCTCTAAAAACAACTAATGATATCTAGCAATATTAATCTATTATATGAATTTCTTATATGAAAAATTTGTTATAGCATTAACCTTAGTATAAGTACTAAACGATATTTGCATAATCATGTTATACAATACATAATAATAATAATAATAATAATAATAATAATATATATAATAATAATAATAATAATAATAATATATTGCATTATAAGTTGTATAGTTTATTTAAAACTAAATCAATTGATGTCTACTCACATAACTCATTTATATCTAATAATGTAAAAGTCTTTTGGCATGCTATGTATTAACAATGACTAATGAAAACAATTAGTTACAAAATTCATATCCATTTAAGTTATAAACTATACAAAATGAAAATATAGTCCGTACATCATGTATATATTACCACCAATACAAGCATATATACCTAATACAATTGCATTTTTAGTCATAAATATTGAGTTTCATACTTTGTAATATTTTGAATATTGAATTTAATTGTTTTTAATAGATTCTAAAAGCATATATAATATTCTCTAGATTGCAAATTAACTTTCCTCAAATCAAAATTATTCAACAATTTTATTTACAACTTAACAAGGTTAATAAAGAAGCATAAATATATGATTATTGTGGCTCAAATAATATGTAGATGAGCATCACTAGATTGTAAGAGTCCTAAACAACATATATTAAATTAATTAATTAAATGATAATCCAGCCAATTTAGAATAATAGAAGGATCATTTGTAAAAGAATAAAATAAATATTCGTAATATCGTCGTCGTCAACGAAAACTATAGTTAACAATTAATAATGAGTATTAGAAAAAGATGAATTAGTAATTGTAACGTCATAATTGATGATGTAACATCTAAATTCTGATGAATACCAACATGCTATTAATATATATATAATAAATTAATAATTCTAAAAGCAAATAAAAAAAATATATAGATAAGAGTTTAATCATGAGACTACATTCTAGAATTATAGTAATGAACCATTTAAGTTTATATATGTATATTAATAAGTGTCACCAGTAAAATTGATGTATCATCAAATATAATATGAATAATCATACGAAGAATCATACTTTTATTAGTAGAGATAGTTGCATAATTATTGGGTTGCTTTCTCAACGTGCGATATTGAGTTAGGTTGGAAAATAATGTAGATCAAAGGCAAGGAAAAAGGGATACCAAGGTGGCAAAACACATAGAGCACGTTCGTGCTGATAACGTGTTGTGAAACAACGGTCTATTAGCAACTAATATATATGTATAAACATGAGAGCTAGACTATGAAATCATGTAGAGAATTGAACATGGAGAATTCTTATTCATTCATCTAACATCATATACAAATGCCATTATATATAGGCACTCACATTAGTACAATAGTAAATAAGAGAAAGGAGTTATACATGTGAAAAGTCACTACATAATGGATGCATTCATAGATATGGGTTATACATGTAGAAAGTCATTACATAATAGATGGCATTCATAAATATACAAACATTAAATGGTATAATAATTTTTTTAATTTGTAAATATGTAATACCTTTTTAAGTTCATAATGAATAAACTTGAGAAAACAATTAAAAGAAAAAAATAACTCATAGGCTAGTGAGGATGGTGGCCTTCTATATGTTGGAAGTTGTGGGATGGCTCTCGTCCAAACTCACATGTTTAAAGTGTTATTTTAAAGCTAAAACATGTTTAAAATGTTATTTTTAAGCTAAAAAACTATTTTATATTATAGTTTACATGTTTAGATGTGTATGCGAGCACCATTCCCCCTCAACGTTCTTCCAAAGTTAATTGTCGGACTCTTTTGGTCGATGTACTACTAGATATGCTAAGTAGGATAGGTGATAGCCTTCTTTAATCCACTTTTTCAAATTCCTTCTAATCAAGCCTTTGAAACTCCGACTCCTAAAGTCTCGAGCAATGGAATAACGGAACCAAAACTTCATTATCCAATAGTTATCAAAACACTCTCTTCTCTGCTGGCTAGAAGAGGTCACAATATTTTTTTTCTTCTCAAATTTTAATTCTCTACCGGCTTGAGTTAAAAAATGCTTGCTTCCTCGTGCTCGTTTTTTCTTTCTTGGCATGCGTGGTTCGTGGTTGCGTTTCGGGTATAACATCATCGTTTACGCCTCAAGAAAAGGCATCGTGCTCGGGTTCGGTTTGATTCAACGGTTGAAGCGTGGCATTTGGCTTGGTTGTGATTGCATTTGCATAGCAAAGTGATGGTGTTGGTATTGCATTTGCCACGGATTTGTTGATTGACTAAAACCGCCAAACGATACGGATCCATTAGTATCGTGGGGTATACGAGTGGGGTTGGGTCGAGGGAGTAGCCGGTGTGTTTGGAAAGAATGGAGGCGGGTTTGGTCAGCTTGGATCCATGATAGTTTTTGTATAGGTTAAAGATGTTTTGTAGAATGGTGTAAAGGATTGGTAGTAGATGTGATATTAAAAGGAGAAAAGACGTTTAAATAGGTTTTTAAAAAACAAAATAATATTTTTTTTTAAAAACTTGTTGACCGTCGAACAGTCGAAATTTTCAACACTCGAAAAAGTGGGGTTGTTCGGTCGAAATTTTCAACGTTCATAAAAAGTGGGGTTGTTCCTCAACGAGAAACCAAGCCACATCATCACCTCGCTACCACAACCCACTGCCTAATCTAATTTCATATTTCCGTCGAGTAATTGCCCGACTTGATTTCAAGATACAATTCTTATTTATTTTTTATTTGGTTATCTAGTTGTATATCCAAAAAAAAATAGAAATATAACAACTAAAAGTTAGCAGATTGATAAATTACTATATCATCAAAGGACAAATGAAAAAATATGTTTGAGAATGTGGTTGGGGTAAATGGGTATGTATATTTCAGGTAATCAAGTCATGCATCATCTATTACTATACCTACGTTTAAAAAAAAACTAATCACATAAACGTCCATACCCAAATACATGTCTAGATTTTTTCTGCATTCTAGGGTTTGTCCTTTAGTTTCAAATTACTTTTGCCATTCATGCATTAAATGCCTATATCACTTACCACGCTCTTAGGGTGGTAGGGGCATACCGCCGCCAGCACCCTTTGGGTATTCAGTAAGTGTTTGGAAGGTGGGTAGTCACCTAGTGGGGAAGAGGAGATAGAGGGGTTAATGGTGGGTCCTACTCTCTTTCAACAAATTACACAATTATCTTTTAAAAAAAATGTTAAACCACTTTGTATTTGATCCTTCTACAACGGGGGTTAATGGTGGGCACCCCTTCCACGAAGATATAATCACTTTGTATTTGATCCTTAATTTACATGTGTATTTGCATAAATGTTAACTTACTTTTTGGCTCAATTATTATAAATGATGATGATATATGGTAGGGGGGCTTAATGAGGGAGACGAGTCGAGCACAATCAGCTTTAGCTCTGGCTCGAAACTAAAAGAACCAGCTCACCTTGGCTCAAAAATATCTAGTTGAAATTTGAGCTCGAACTCGGGTCAAAGCCAGCTCAAGGCTCGAAATCAAAGATGAAGAAAAGCAACATTTGGTTACCACCATGTTCGGCGGATTTGATATCATAAGCAGTGAGAGAGGGAAGCTGGAAGATCTAAATTGGCCAATAGCATATGGCGACCACCATGTATGCCAAGAAGAAAACTGGATATCATGTCGTTGGCGGGCACCATATGACTAATTTTGGTGGTGTGTTGTTGTTCGTGATCATTGGCAACTTATGGTATCGCCTGAAAACTTGCATAGCAAAGAGATATTTGTGATCAAGGAAAAACAATGACCGAGTGGTTGTGAAACCAATGGGCCTCTATATTCTCTTAAAAGCAACCCGAGTAAATCTAATTATTGGTATCTTGTGGCTTAGATATTAGGGATGAACACACAAAAATTAGAATTTAAAATAAATTTTAAAGTATTCAAGTCGACTACTCGACTTTGAGCAAAGAGATATTTGAATACCGCTAATTAGATTGATTTTATTATATCACTTAACATTGGATTGTGATCCTGATAACTATAGTTTTGTAGATAGCTTATACTCATGAGTATGAGTGCTCGGTCTCATTTTAGAGGACATTTGGAAAATGTCTATTGAAGGTGTGTAAGATGGTTCTTATGACGATTATGATGTATGGTAGCATACCATCTGAAATCTGAATGTTGAGGGTTATACGATGAATGGGTTATTGTTGATTGGTGGATTATCCTGATAGATGATAGTAATTCGACTTTGTAGTTACTCAGCATTCAATGGTGGAGCTTGAACGAAAATGTACACGGTTCGGTAAATTCAATACCGGTATCGGGTACCATTTGCTCATCCTAGTTAGCATGCTCACATTTGGGTTTGACAACCAAATGTGATAACATAGGTAATTCATCTGTTTGTGTTTTACAGTGGTAACAAGAAGCAACTCACATACCAAATATCTAGTGGTTGTCCAGGGACCGTTAACCACCAGGGACCACTGACCACTAACTAATGCCGTTATAGACACGTAATTCATCTGACAGAAAGAGTAACACTGTAAAACACAAACAAGTACATATATTTCTACAAAAAGATAACATAGGTACAATGAAAACATGATCCGCTAACGAAATCCACATCACCCGTACAAATTTTTCTGACAACTAAGTTGGTATATGTTACTTTACATTTATTGCTATAAAAATTAAATAACATAACAATACACACATATACATTTCGATACCATCTTATGTTTTCGTAAACATTAGGTGGTTAACTCCAGCCTTGAACAAACGCAACTCCGATTCTGTACTCACATGAACCTCTGTGTTCGCAGGAGCAAATAACACATCTCCCCCACGAACCATACCCTCAGTTAACGATGAGGATGATGATGAGGGTGATGACATCGGCGATATGGATGAAGAGGGTGATAACATCGGTGATGATGATGATGACGATGGTGCGTGCTGCTGTGTGTACATGAATCCTTGTCCTGAAAGGACTAAAAAAATCGACGGACCAGGTACTGCAGGGAAAATGACAGATGCACCTTGGTCCAGCACGCATTGTTCAACCTCGAATTCCTCAAAAGGAGGGTTGTATCGTTTTGTATACTCGTTTACTGGGACACCTTTTAAGATTTCTGGTGAGCCCTGAGATAATGAAAACATAATCAGAACAATAGTCAAATGACAAAAAATAAAATAAAATGAATAAGAGTGTAAAGTGACCTGCTTATATGTGAGCATTGAGCAAAGGATTTTGACGTCGCGGTGTTTTGGGGTAAGTCCAGCACGCACGACGTTATCTGAAGTAGCCATGCACTCGACAGATTCGCCACCCAAATATGCATGAGGCTCGTTTGGTGATATATACAAAGCTTCACCCGGGTTCAACCTCACGTGATTAAAGAAGAAGGATGCTATGACCCCAATGTCATGCGGGTGCTCGTTTTCTAGTTTCAATGCTAGTTCTTCTTTGCTAGTTAACGGCCTTGTCTAAGAGTGATGAAAAGAATGACTAGTCATTAACTTTCAAAGCTATCATATGCACATTATAACTACTAGTTAAGAACTTGTGACTTAAGATATACACATTAGTGATGTGAATGAAGGTACCTTATTTTCCGTATTTAGCCGACTGATCAATTTGGTCACAGCTGCAGAAACCACCTTACTTTCGGCTGACATGAGTTTAATGAAAATTGACTGAAGAAATTGTGTTTGTTTTTCCTCCTTGTCTTGCATGTTGACAGGTAAAACTTGGTCTGGATATGCATTACCAACCACTTCCATGATCTCGGGAACACTTTCAAGCACAGCTTCAAGTTCCTACCATTAATCACAAGTCTGTCAGAGCTCTATATAGTATGATACGAAGTTCAAAAATGTCTTAAAGTTAAATGTTTGAACACAAATTTATCAAATAGCTCAATGATCAAAATTCAAGGTGGAAAAATGGAGGGCGTAGGCGGGTAGTGTAACAGGTCAAAACATATAAATTCTTACAGATAAACCTGACCTAAAACACACTTCAGTCTGTCAGATATGACCACTATACTATTTCAATAGTAAACTAATCTTTTGAATTAGATGATTCAGAAGGTTTATGCACTCAGAATATGCTTTGGGCGACTTTCGACAAACTTGAGCAGTTTCCTTTTTAGTTACTTTTTTTATATAATCAGTTTCACCCAATGGATGTAAAACATTGCATGTGTTGACTGACAAATAAGTAAAAAAGGTCATTAATGCCACCTCTAACTGAAATGTAAGTAACCCCTCACTGATCCTAATACAAGTTTCTAGAATACTATTCTGAAAAAGAGCCATGTAACTTCATTGAACTTCAATATGTGCATCAACTGCAATCAATTACTCCATGTTAAACCATGAACAGGTTAAGACAGGCTTCCATCTATTTGTATAAACGAGTGTAACGGGGAGATATTTAGTTTAAATTGCCAGTTTTAACATGAATAAAAGTTGCTAACTCCCCCTTTTACAGTTTTTGACAGTTATGTAAGAGAACTTGCAGAAAACCATCTGAAAGGCTATCACGTTGTGTACAAACATGAAACATGTTAGCAAGCAATAAAGTAAAATACAATTGTAGCAGCAATGTAAGTAATTATCAATTATAATGAATTGGTACATCGACCAGGTTACTGGGAAAAGGACAACCACGCATCCTAATACAAGTTTCTAGAATACTATTTTGAAAAAGAGCCATGTAACTTCATTGAACTTCAATATGTGCATCAACTGCAATCAATTACTCCATGTCAAACCATGAACAGGTTAAGACAGGCTTCCATCTATTTGTATAAACGAGTGTAACGGGGAGATATTTAGTTTAAATTGCCAGTTTTAACATGAATAAAAGTTGCTAACTCCCCCTTTTACAGTTTTTGACAGTTATGTAAGAGAACTTGCAGAAAACCATCTGAAAGGCTATCACGTTGTGTACAAACATGAAACATGTTAGCAAGCAATAAAGTAAAATACAATGTAGCAGCAATGTAAGTAATTATCAATTATAATGAATTGGTACATCGACCAGGTTACTGGGAAAAGGACAACCACGCATCCACAAACAAGAAAGTAGAAATGAAAGTGCAGCAACTAAAATAGAAGACCAAAAGGAGCAAGGTAAGAAACATTTATAGTTGATATTTAATATTTAATAAACACACATACATACAGATAAGTATTGGCGTAAGATTAGATTAAGAAAGTTAATAGTAATGTCATGTCACTCATTTATCTGGATTTGGACACAGCCACACACCAAGGATACTTCAAATTATTGACACACAACAAGAAATATAATAACACTAATCTCAAACCAAATGTAACTTGGAAAAAAAATCATTGAATCTGAAAGAAGGTACATGTAAGACACAAGTAATCCTGAAACCTGGTTGACCAAGTTATTGATTTAAGGAATGTATAAAAAACCCATTACTTTTGACTCATCATGCACACATGTAGACAATAAGAAGAGACAGTTCATACTGCAACAAAGTTGTACAGAACTAGAAATATGTGTTTACCTTGAAGCTAATAAACCCACATAAAGCCTCAAACTCTGTTAGTGCCACAACCATTTCAGGCTTGTGATTTGCGTCCTTATACACGTTTGGCTTCAATGTATGAAGAAACCCCGCCAATTCCTTATCAGGATGGGCCTGTATTGACAATGCCCGTGCAACTGAAAGAACCTGATTCATATGCAGTTGTAGTCTTGCATTAGTTATAAGATAACACAACCATACCATCCATAATTCCATTTTCCGCTCATAAAATATACAATATCAAAATACAAAATTTGTTAATGTGCGATCATAGTCATTTACACTTAAACGATTAAATTAAATACAACTTAATTAAAGCGACTGCATTTACATAGCATGGCAAAGCAAAACAAAACTACAGCACATAGAATGCATAGACATAACATTTATTATTCTTAACATGTCTCAACTAACCACACAATCACATCGATTCACTTCTTGTGTATCTTCGCCGATCAGTAAGCTGCAATTACCTTAAAAAGGTCTCTAAATGCCCTATCTTTCACAACCATGTTGCATAAAAATACCCTACCAATAATTTAACTGCAATTGTTTTCTTAACCCCAAAATGTAATAGTCAAACTCACACCTAAATAACACAAAAATTAAAACAAATCAACAATGTAACATCCCTAATTACCTTAAAACCAAATCTGCTGAAATCAATAACAAACACAATCAGATCATTGAAAAAAAAACTGAAATGAACAATCACCTTAAACATAAACGGAAGATCAACACCCACTTCCCAACAACCAAATCACCCAAAACCTCCGGATTCTCCGAAACCCACGATTTCAAACTCACATTTCCGATCCCCTTTTCCCCGACAACATACGAGGGTCCAGAATCATGAGTCCCATCCAAAGTTCAGCATAATGTTTGTTTTCCTGAATTTCACAATCACAGTTGCTTGAAAAGGTTCTTGCGACGAGTGATTCGTTGCCAATTATGCCCCAATCGTAGTTTTGAACCGAACATTTGAGCCTTATTAGATCCCTTCGTGCTTGTTGTTGGTGATCTCCATTACCATTGTACGGTGGAATTGTAGAGATACCGTGGTTATAAGTTGGAAGGTGATAGGTGTGCGTGTGTCGGTGAAGGTGCAGCGACAGCGCCTTTGAATCTGCAAAAATCACGAGGTGGTGGAACCAGATTCCACGTATAAGGGAACTTCTCCCTCAAAACTGCAAGGGCTTACTACAATTGCCCTTCGACTTTATATAAAGTTAGAAATCATACCCCCAAATTCGCATGTCATTGTTTCATGTTATACATTTTTACATTTTCACCGTGTTACTTTCTTATCACTTCTTTACTTATTACTTATTGGTAGCGTTTTGTTTCTGTATTTGTTGGCTATATGTGTGTGTTGGTTTGTTGTTTGTTTTGGAGTCTGGGGGGTCTTTCGATAGTTTGTCTACATTTTACCTTCTCCAGACTCTACATATTGTGTATGGTTGTTGTTGTTGTTGTTGTTGTTGTTGTAATGTAATAATATGCTCTTTTAACATGTTTTGTTGTGGTTTTAATTTTTTTCCTCACATTTAAATAAAAGATTTAAGATTGTGAAAATCAAGATCGTTCTTGATTTCGTTATATTTTAAGTGAGACCGGTCTTATAAGATCTAACTAAGGTTGTGTGTTATGGAGGACGATAAGCCTTGTCAGGCACTAAACGACGCCATAACCAACCACAAAAGGGTGCTAGGGTGGCAGATGTGTGGGAGTCGTAGGTTATGGGGGCGGACTTGAATGAATTCTTTTTAAGTTTTAGAATATTAAGTTATGTATTATCTAATTATATAAAGTCATCTCAACCCATCACCATTTACCAAACTATATATTGTAAGGAAGTGGGCTTACTCAAATGTCACAATCTAAGGGGCCGTTTGTTTAGCTCTTAACGAGGCTCTTAATGGTTCAGACCTTTTACTAGTTTAGCACTTAATGGTTCAGACTGTTTGTTTCACGAGTAGATGTCTAATGGTTCAGACAATTGCCTTTGAATGGATAAACATTATACTGAATCTGAATAGTTAAGACCTCAAATCTGAAGTGGTTAGACATTTGCATCTGAATGTTTAAGCATTATACTGCTATTAATGGTTCAAACTTCTTACTGGTTCAGCACTTAACCATTTACAAGTTGTCAAACAGCCCCTAACTCTTTCAAATGTGTTCTTTAAAACGTAAAGGTTTAAGCACGATAGCAGTATTCAAGTTAGTGATGACATATTCGCCAGGGCCGTCTCCGAAAATATGTGGGCCCTGTGCGAAGATAAAATACGGGCCCCTAAAATGTAAACTTTTTGAAAAGAATATACAAAAAAGTTTTAAATACACGAAAATGAATTAAAATTTGGCTATCACCCAGGGTATGCTTGCTAATAAAGTAACATGAGAACCACCAGACCGTGTGTCTTCTCATGTGATTTTCTAATTCAGTACTTGTATATTTTAAGTTCTACGGCGTAACTTTATAAAAAATAAATAAATTTTCGGGCTCACGGAGGGTTTGGGCCCTGAGCGTCGCTCCACCCCGCACCCCTCTGGGCCGGCCCTGATATTTCACACAAAACTCACTAGTTTTACGAAATAAAAAAGTTATCTACTAGTCTTAAACTAAAGGGCTTGTAGGTAGTACAAAGGAGTGTAGTAAGGTGTTGCTTCCAATAACGTGGGTTCTAGTCCCATAGTTAAAGTCGATGTGAAACTTAGAAATAGACTTAATGGACGTATGAATTTGTCGTTCTAAAACATCTACTAGTCTTACGAATCATTTTCTGGTACTCATTACTTAAAAGTATTATACTATTTTACCTTTAAGAATTGAGATTTTTTGAAAGATCCAGTGCATAATTTAACATATTGGAAGGTTTGGTATTCCATCTAGGTAAACCTTGTGACTAGTTACAAAAATTAATTATTTTTTAAAGGCAAAGTAAAATTATATTAGTTTTAAAACTCCCTTAGCAAGATGCTAAGAGGAGGATTAACCACCCATTACAAGTTACACCAATTGTTTATTTGCAGTTTATAAGGGGTTGGAAGGTTTGGGTGGTGATTTGAGGCAAGTGAGGATTAATTTAGGGTTGACTTTGAAAAGATCAAAGATTTGGAATTTTATAAATTTAAGATTTAACATTTAAAAATTAAGAATTAACGGGTGTTTGTTATTCGTGTGTTTTTCAAGATCTATACGAAGGAATATGCTGATTTCGGTGCTGGCGCTTGTTATTAAAAAACATATTATACAATAGGCATATAAATATTGAGCATATGTTTAAAACATGAGTATTAAATATCATTGATTAAAAGAATGCAATTAAGTCTTTAACGTGTTATCACGGACAATATACCCACATGGGGACGTGGGTATCAGAAAGCCTTCAAAAATTTTATTACTCTTGACGCTCCGGCGTTGGTAGTGTAAATTTTGGAAAAATTTGACATTTTTTTGACGTTTTTTCTATTTCGTTACTTTTTTTTATAAAACGTTACCCTACGAAAATTTTCTAGATCCGCCACTTGTTCAAACACATATATAATGGACAACATCTAGTTTGTTCATATATACAAGTTTACAACTTCTGTTTTCTCATAAAAGAAGTTGTTTTCAACATCATTTTAGTTTATTGACTTGTTCCTCCTCCAAAGAACGAGAAGTTGATGACACTATGCCCATTATGAGAGGAAGAGTATAACTCATCGAATGCATAGGTGGATCCGCATTAAGTTTTATGTGTTAGATTCGCTTATTGATAGAGTATTTTAATGTTTTCTTGATATGATACGATACCATACATGTGTGATTTTATAAAAGTAGCTAAAAATCAGTGTTTACTCGCTTTAAGAAAATGTGATCGTGATCAATTCATTTTACATTGTGTAGTAATTAACTATTAAACACATCGAAATGGAATACACTCCTTTGATTGGGTTTTATGTATTATAACTCGAGATGAAACCAGCCAAAACCGTAAAGTTATGCTAAAAAGAAACAAATGCAATCAAGTTTGTATTTAAGGTTCGATCGGAACAAAAATGATGGTCAAAACAGGATGATGAATATTTGAAAGGCAATCATATTGGACATGACAGATTATTAAGCATCAAGACGATAGATAAAAGTAGATGGAAATCAAGACAATAGAAAAAAATAGATGGAATTAACTGGTGGAGGTTGGTTTAGACCATACGGTGTGTGTGTCAAAACACGGTGTTGTTGTCGATCCATGCCACAAAACCACCTCGTGCCTGGCGTTGTGCTTGGGGCTTGAGGATTTCCACCAGCGTGGGGGCAAATGTTGTGGGTGAGATGGATGCTGGTGGATGTAGTTTATGTTTATTTTGATTGGATGATGTTATTTTTTATAAAATTATTCTCTTCCACGCCACTTTCCCACCTGTGCTTTTTTCTTCATGCCACCATGTTGACGTGGTTGCCACGTGTCGCTCTACGCCCTTCCTTCAAGCCCCTCCATACCGTGTGTTATGACGTGATGTAAAGAAGCATATCAATTCAATTGGCTTGCATTTAGAGTTAGACCTCCATCTAAATATCATTGGGTTGAACTGAAACAAATGTGCCTTCGGCGTCGTTGAAAGCAGATAGCTTATCCTGTGAATCAAAAGTAGCAAATGGCAAAACCAATTTATAGCCCGGACCACTTCATAAAAAAAACGATTTGGATCCAACCCGCTAGTTCATAGGCTCATTCCCAGAAAACTGTTTGGACCTCACCCAGTTTGAAACAGTGTTATGGTGAACTAAACCTCTTGAACTATATATAATATGTATTTTTACCCGTTTTTAGTAGTATTTCATCTATCATTTAGTAGTATTCCCCCCCCCCCCCGCGTTGCGGCAGGGGCGTAAATCCGTGTCAAATAACACCAATGTCACACCACTGCAAAAGACACCAACACCGAAGTTGTGGCGTGTTAATGCGAAGAAATTAGACCGAAACATAAAACAAAGAAGATAATAACTAAGTCGATTTAGGACCCACGCGTTGCAACAAACTTGTTTAAACGAGAAAAAAAATAGACAACGTAAAATCGTTAACCAACACACGCACGTTGCGCTGTGTTAACTC
The DNA here is from genome assembly GCA_947069175.1 of Scalesia atractyloides. Classification (NCBI taxonomy): domain Eukaryota; kingdom Viridiplantae; phylum Streptophyta; class Magnoliopsida; order Asterales; family Asteraceae; genus Scalesia; species Scalesia atractyloides. Next base: position 23,798 of record CAMTDV010000779.1, on the reverse strand, counting down.
GTAAATTTTAAACAAACTTACTATTATTCTATTGCCTGGCATTAAAAGATTCATGATCTGTTATTTCGCAGATTGTGTTGTTATAATGTTATTGGTTTTTACATGTTTAGTAGTGAGATCTTTATCATCGCTTAAAAAGAGACCTTTGTGTGCTCAAGAATGGTGACTGTAGTCTAGATCTCGAGTTAAAATTGTTGTTTGTTTGTTTGTTTGTTAATATTCTATTATTAAACATGTCTGATCTTGGAAGGTCTAATAGCATCACAAGGCTCTTGTCACCTGACCTCAACTCGTTTCTGTTTTTCACTATTAGAAAGTTTATAGCAGGGTTCTACTTTTGATTATGGTATATTTTTGTAAAATTACAAGGACATTCTGTTTTAACTTATTTGTAATTATTGGTTTCTAAATTTAAAAAAAAAATACATTTTGGTACTTATTCAATCAGATTATGGTCAATGACGGATCTAGAAAATCCTTATAGGGCAACGTTTAAAAAAAGGGTAACGAAATCGAAAAAAACGTCAATTTTTTTTTTCAAATTTACACTACCGCGGAGAGGTCTGCCCCTAATTATGGTTTTATACTCTTGAGTCTGTTGTCTAAGTTCATGTGTGGGTTCAATATTTGCTTGGGATACAATCCTGGTGATGTAATTTTCTTAAATCTAGAAATTCAAGCGTAAAACTTATTATAATGTTTTTATTATGACTGTTGTTGAAAATAGTGGGCTGGTCAAGCTTTAAACTTTACATATAGCACAGCAATTGATAAGATTGGGCTGAAGTACAACTGCACACCACATAAGGGAATCCAACAATATAATCAAACTATAGGCCATACTTGTTTGTGCATAGCAATGTGGGACTCATGTATATCCTCTCACATGTTAAATTAATAATTATTGTATAGTAAACCACATAAATAGCAACGGGTCAAAAAGTATTCTTCATATCAAAATTCATATTCAGTTAAAGATTTACCATTAACAATCTGTATACTCCAAAATCACCATGATAGTAACAACAATTGTAATGAGTGTGCTTTACTCTGTTCGGTTATTTTTTTAACGTCCAACAAAGCCTGGCCTTCCGGGTACATCAATAGGCAAAAGGTCACACACGCCGCAATCCATACAACACGGTGTCGGTGACCCGGCCTGTCATCAATTCCAGGGGAAACCCATCATCTGAAAGCCCGTATGGTAAACTTCTGGCTCACGCATGACATTTTGTCATTTAAACCAGTATGTTTTATTTAAAATGAGCACAAGTTTAATGGTTTGAAAGAAAACTCACTACAATTAATTTCACTCTTAATAGTATCTGTGTGGTTTTTCTTGGTAAGTCATGTTGATTATAGTCAATCTTGTTGAAGTTCTACTCATAATCAACCATAAAGCTTTAAAATTTAAGATTTTTTTTAACGAATAAATTTGCACATTATGAAAATTGAACATCTTCTATTACCATAAACTCTATCTAACAATGAACTATTTTCTAATGAGATATTTATGGTGTTGTCGAAAGTTGAAACTCTTTCTAATGCTAAACATCAAATCAAATAAATTGTCTTTTGTTAATATAGTTATTATTACTGCTAGTGGGGAACTGTAAGTTGCAACGGAGTCGACAATATGGGCCAAGAACATAATGCAAATATAAAAACGTTAAAAAATCGATATATATGTTGTGTGTGTATATAAAAGCATTCGTGCTTCGCAGCTACAACGCACGTGAAAACCTTTATGATAAACATTATATAGTGTATTACAATATTTTTTTATCTAGAGGGAAACCCGCGTGTTGTAACAGAGTTAAATTTTTTTTTGTATGACAACGCTTACTATACTCTATCCATCAATAATTCTAAAATTCTCACCCTTGCCCAGGATTGACTGAGACCTCTCCCTTAAGAGGCATATGCCTCTACTTACATCTCAATTTTAACTAACTTCTCTAAAATTACGAAACACATTTTATGTTAACTTGATTACTTTTGGTTCAATAATCAGTCTTTATGTCAAATGCACAAATACAATAGAATGTATTTTTGACTATATGTTCTTGATGAATGTGATGAGTTTATTAGCCATAAGCTTATTTTTTATTATTTATAAATAATCTAATATATAGTATAGATTTATTAAACATATATGCCGTTCATCAAGAGAAGAGGGGTTATGAATAGCAAAAATTAACAAAAAAGTAGACATTTTAACTTGATTTTCATATGCTATCTTAAAATTTGATAAACACTTAGCATAGAATTCGACCAATACTTGTGAAAATACTTTTGGAAATCCAAGAAAGGATCTAATATAGTACTTTGAGTATTCAATCAAGGATCTAACTATTTGCATAGAAAAATCCAACAAGGATTTGGGATTTGTACTTTGTTTCACCACATAAGTTGTACACACAAAGACTACTTAGTAAACACATATGCCATAACGTAGTATTATCGAAAAATTGGTTAGCATATATGAATCACCCCAAAACGATTTGAAAACGAAAAAGTGAAGACTATGTATTCAGTGGTTGCTTTGATGATGTTCTTACACGTGCTCAATGATTAGGAATTACCATTTTTATACATAATATAATTATATAGATTATCATCATCCATCAAATGCTAAACATCAAATCAAATTAATAGTCTTTCATTAATAGAATTATTATTACTATTATCATCATCCATCATCATAATTATTATAATTAATGGCATTAGAGTGTAGAGGGTGGGTGCGGTAAAGGGTGGGGTAAAACTAGTTTACCTCATGGGTACATGAAAGGTCATCAATAGTTTACCTCGCTGAAGTTGAAGATATTGGTGAGTAATCACCGCACAAGGGAAGAGGAGGAGAGGGGGTTAATGGTAGGCTCTACTCTTTTCTAAACCAATCACATATTTGTCGTTTCTTTTCTTTTTTAAAAAAAAATAGTTTGGGTGAACCACCCCCTTATGTTTGATTGTAAGAGGGGACTTGAACAGGGGACTTGACATGGACAAGTTTGATTGGTTATGGTAGAAGTTTACATCTTCCCATAAGTTGACCACCACTTACACCCTTATTATGATTGTTATTAAAATAGTAGGTTACCACTCGTGTATCGCAGCGGGATTGTAATGTAGATAAAAAAGCAAATGGCAAATGTGACGACAAAAAAATAGTTACGACGATATATTTAAAAACCACAGAAAAGTTATGTCGATGTATACGAAAACCAAGTTATTCGAATAAAAATTACCCCCAAAGCGTATGCTAAGACAAATTAGGGCAGCACACATTACAGTGGGTCGATTTAAACGTAGATAAAAAATATATCATTAGTGTATTTAGAGTTGAGCTAGTGTCGAGCGCTTTAAAAAAACTAAATTGGTGTATTTAGAGTTGAGCTTAGGGCGATTTAAAAAATCCAAATAGTTTTAAAAAATCCTAAAAAAACAAACGGTCGGTATAAAAACAATGTTACGAAAATTCACGTCAAACGTAGAATAAAAACTAACTTGCGTTTTAGAGCGGTTAACATAAAAGGGAAAACCGATACAAAATCACATAACAGGAAATTCGTTAAAAACTTAAAATGATAACTTCATTAAATTTTAAAGGTAGTAGTGTAAATCAGATAAAGAAAAAGGAAAAAATCAACCAACGAAATTGTGTAGTTAGTGTAAACCAAAATTAAACTAAAGTATAATAGAAAAAAATAAACCAACTTAAATTGCAAGAGGTGTCAACAAAAATTAAATTAAAGTACAGAGGATAAAATTTAATTTATTAAAGTTGAAAGGGGTTTAAATGAAACTTTGAATAAAAAAAGAAAACAGGGAACATTGTATTACTTGTAGTAGTGTTCCCTAAATACTTATAAGACTTTGGGTATATTTTAATTTTTCTAAACTTCAATTAGGTGTTATATCACCCACTTTTTCTCAATTCATTTCATCTCACCTTAAGAAAAAGGTGTAATTTTGTTTAATTCCATATAACCCTATTTGTTTAATTAGTTTTTGGTTTTAATAAAGGAAAAAAAAACAATTCAGTTTCTTAAATGTCTCTTAACACCTTGTTAAACATGTTAATACAAACCACCCCCCTCCCCCTTTAATACCCCTCAACACCACTAGAAGGAAGTCATATACAATACTAGTTAACATGTTATGTCATTATTAACACATTAAATATGAAGGTACACTCCAAGACCTAATAATAATAATAATAAATAATAATATAATTAATAATATAATAATGTATACACGGATGACATATATAAATTCCTATATATCTTTAAAAAAAGTTTGTGGCCTATGCCACCGACCAAAATACAAGACAACCTCTCAAACTTCCAAACTTGACTAAAACTACCAAAACAACCTTCATCAGAACCTGATAAAACATGCCACAAACCTTCAAAATTAAGATTTACACCCTGTTCATTTTTTAAAAACTTTAAAAATGTTATTTCGCCGCTTGAATTCTAACTTTTCTATTTTTTCCATACATATTTTCATTCTTTAGCTTTAAAAGAAAAAAAATTCTCACGTTATTAATTTTCTGATATGTCAGTGTAAATTCATGTTCGACATAATTTTTTTTCGAAAATGAGTAGGATAAAATATAATGTGTTTTCATGCTTATTTTTATATCGTCTTTCAGTTGGTCTATATTTTGATTTTTTTATGTACGTGTTGTATAAACTCACGTTTCAACGTAAAGGAATCAAATTCACATTTTGACATAATTTTTTTAGAAACGGTATAGTCAAGTATAATACATTTTCACACTTATTTATGTATACGTTTTCAGTTGATATACGTTTTTTTCGTAAATTGTTTTCGACATGTAACTATAATTCATTTTCAATACTCAAAAAGTTCTTAGTTAAACTATGATAATTTTTACCAATTTTATTATAATCAATAATTTGAAATAAAAGTTTACAATAATCAACAATTAAAAACATTGATTTTATAGGGTGAGAAACTATATTTCTTGTTTATTTAGTTTTGTTCTTATGAAAAATAATAATAAAAAGCGATCTACTATACATTATTTAAATAAGCATATTAAATTATAAAACTAAAGTTGATTTGACATTACAGTATAGTAAAGTATAACGTTAATTTAATTGATGTAATAAGAAAGTAGAAAACGACTTACAAGGATAAGAAACATAAAAATTAATGGTATAGAAAAGGGGTTTAAAACATAAAACTTGTTAGTTGGTTTATTATTCAAAATATACTATGAAACAAATTATCCAATAACATCTTTTTTGACTCTTTATAAAATAATGATTTTGTAAATAGAAGTGAAACAAATCACACCTGTTGGGTTTTAGTTTAATTTTACATAAATAAAAAATTACTAGGTAAAGTATTTTTAAGATACCATTTTCTTATGATATCACCGTCAAAATATATAACATGTAGGCATTGCCATGGCCTAAATTTGTGTATCCATGACGTCCTGTCTCTAAGGGTGCATGGGTTGCTTGGTTTGGAGTCCACTCATTTCACATGGCCTATTGTCCCGATTGGAAGAAAAAAAAAAGCATTTTTTTTTTCATAAAGGAGAAAAGGTTACTAAAGGAAAGGGGTGGTTGTTCTTGGTGTCTTATCCTCAATTCTCTCATGGACCCTTGTGTTTTCTTGGAAAATCTTTCACTGACATGTTCCCATGTGAATGTTATTAGTGTTTGTAATATGTGCAAAAATGACTTGTACTATATGCTATTCATAAAGTTTAATACATAATGGTATAGTTCATGTTGTAGTTCAAATTTATATCATGTCACTTAAATAATAAAAGATGTAGACATGACAAAATGATGCACTTGTTACTTGTCAACAACCTACAACATTCAATAATATATAGAACTTTTTTTGTAGAAGGAAAAATGATATATGTACATTGTTGTGATATTGAACACAATCCTAAAAACCGAACTATTTTTCTTTATTTCTATACACACAAATGGGAAAGATCTATGCATAATACAATGCTTTTTTTTTTCAATCTATTCATAGTACAATACTATTTAGTCGGTCTATAGTAAATTAAAATGCATTAGTCTCATTTTTTTATCATGCTTTAACACAGAGTCAACATTACACATATGTAGTCAGTGCGTACATATACCAACTAGTATAATTAGTATTTTCTTAGAAAATATATTATTATTATTATTATTATTATAAAGAGTGATAGGCGTATTTAATAAAAGAGATGGATGAGAAAAAATAGTAAGAAGAATTACATGAAGGCAAACATGTTGCATGAGATTTTTTTTTATTTATTATATAGTAGGTATATAGATGCTTAACATGGTTATTCATGAGAAGAAAGAATAAAGCTATGGAATCGAGAAAAAGTTAAGTATGATTACTTAAGAGTTCATTATGGCTTTATCTATCTTTATTCATATAATTTTTGATTTTTTTTATGAAAAAACACGCATCATTACTCGTAATATCTGTCAACTGTTTTCTTTGTGGGATTTAAACCTCTATTAATTTTAAAGGAAATACCTGATACCGCTAGAAAAATATGTGTTATTATAATCACATAGTAAAAAGTACTTCATATACTTCATACGGAAGAACGGACTTCATATATTATATATATATTATATATATATTATATTATATATATATATATATATACACACGTGGGAACATGTCATACTAGTAGGTAAAAGTGGGTCACTATTATTAGCAAATTTCTCAAAGTCGTAATCTTGATACAAGCTATAATTTTATTAATTACCCTATACTCCTAAATAAAAAGATATCACATTGCCAAAACATATTTCCGACACTTCTATCACTTTAACATTAAACGTCAAGTCCATGCTTTTCATTAGATCCCACCACTCTAACCTAACCAATTCACAATTTAAGACCATTTAGCACAACCAAATTAAGCCGGTTGTCTTTATAGTTTTAATCAATCTGATTTTCTAGACACTATTTATATCATCTTGTTTAGTCCTAAAGTTTTCATATCTTTCCATACTAATCTCTTAAGGTTTTATACAATAACAACAATATTCAATCTCATATATGGCCTTTTATTGGAGAAAGACTTGTTTTAAATAATGATTGTTTCATTCATTCCCAAGTTTCAAACTTGTAGTTGAAGCATTAGGTCGTCAACAACACATTAGCCGCTTTCTCTCTAACCCTCACACCACAAAATTCACAATTGACAAACTAGGAGTAAAATTGCAAGGGTTTTTTTTTTTTGAAAAGTATATTTTATTAACACGCCTCTGACCCAAAAGGGCAAAAGGCCAAACAAAACACAACCCCAACCCAAGCGGACAAAGGCAAAACAAATTACAACATATACAACAGGTATTTACACCACTCTCCACCAAACGAATATATTTACATGAAGCTCTATTTTTAACCCAACCGAAGCCCCTTGATTTAATCTCCCATAGAATGTCTTGCGGTCTATGCTTTAAATGCTTGAAAATTGACTCGTTCCTTTCTTTCCAAATACACCAACAAGTAATGATCACAAGGCCATGAATAATCTTATTCCCTTTCTTACCCAACTGAGAGAAACTTATGAATATTCATTATATCTTTGAAATCAAAATCGAAAATAGGGGAAATATTGCACCAAGTGCTAAAAACTCATCCAAACGCTATTTATCACCGGACAAGCAGTAAAAAGATGATCCACCGTTTCTCATACTCCTCACAGAATGGGCACATTATAGATGTGATTTCCACATTCCTTCTCCATAAATTTACTTTAGTAATGTAACATCCCAGAAATAATATGAGTGTGTGTGTATATATATATATATATCTAAGGATATTTAACTAATTGGTGATAAGTAGTGATAACAACTTATAATTTTGATCCTTTATTAAAGAACAAAAACTTAAGGGACCAAAATAGTCAATAGGAGAACTAGGTTTTATTTAAAAGAAAAATCAGATTAAAAACACACATTTTGTGTGTGTTTAGTTGAACGACCGGGAGCAGAAGAACACCAAAACCCTACTTCAAACCAACATATCAAATTGAAGACGAAATTGAGTCCCAAATTTCTGCATGAGTATAGAATATTGATCACCACTACTAGGGGATCATAAGGTATGTTGAAATTTGATATTTGATGATGTATGAAGAATCATAGAGTTTAGAGATTTCAATTCTTGCATAAGTTGTTGAAATCAAAGTGAAATAATAGTAGTATACATGCTTTAGAACAAACCTTGATGAAGAATTTTAGGTCAAACACTATCAATTGAGTGTTTGAATAATGTAGCCATGGGAATGTAAATAGGTATGAGAAAATGGGTTGAATAGATGAATATGATACTGAAATTGATGTTACTATAATGACCTTGAGATGTTATTAAACATGTTAGTCACATTATTTCATTTTAAGCAAAACTGACAAATTCATGAAATAGAGACTCAATAGGATCAATGAAAAGATCCATGCCTATAAGGTGTTGATAAAATGCTTAAACCAAGACTAACAGTTGAATTGAAACGAGAGATTTCGAAAATAGATCTTATAAATGAGATTTCGATAAATTGTGTCATATGCTATACTATGGTTCTAAGCGATGAATTGGGTTGAACTCAATAGGCAATTTGGGGAAGGCGTCAAATGGCCAAGCCGAGGTTGACACGCGACTGAAAGGGAAACTTTAAGGTACGTGGTTTTATACCTCGTATGATTTTTATTCATTTACTTGATAGTTAGTGTGATAATAACGAAGAAATACTTAAAGGAAAAATTTAATCATTCATAAGCGATGGATTTTGCACGAATGAATTAAACCAGCAATTGGTGCTTGAACATAAACTGGAATTAGTTTATAAGTGGAGGATTCCACATAATTAACCCAAGAATATGAGAACGCGTAAACGAATGACGGAAACGAGATTATGAACCGTAAATTAAGGTACGGTTGAAAAGAAGGTTCTTGTTTGGCTAAAACAGCCAAATGGGTAAACTATAAGAGAAAAAGGTATAACAAGGCGCAAGCCATGTGACGGATGCGTAAACTAGAGTTAGTAAACTTAAAGGAGAGTTGAGTCTTCCGTAAGGAAACTATTCTCATCATAAGAGTGAAGGAATTTTGGTTGAATCGATTAACGGGTCAAAATAACATTTATAAATAAATTTTACGTTGATAACATTAAGTGTAAGAATTCACTATTTTGGTTGACGTGATTAAAGCTAAAATGTAAGGACGTGATTTAAGATTATATAGAAACAAACTTGAAGCAAAACGGATGAGAAACATAGAAGTTATGGACAATTTCGTAAAGAGCCAAAAAGTGAAAATCTGCAGCCAAGCTGCAGCGTAAGCTACGGTCCCTAACCATAGCTTACGGTTAACACTTGCTGTCTCGGACAGATATATGTACTGTAAGCTACGGTCTTCAACCGTAGCTTAAGGCGGGTATTGAAAACAAAAGGTTTGATTGTTGTTTGGATATATATATATATATATTATATATACATATATGTGTCTATCTAGAAACGTTTATACATTCAAAATAATTAACGTAATTGATAAATTTTGATACATAGGTGATTGCTAAGGATTAGGATGAAGATCAAGCTACAAGAAGAACCGAACACAAATGAAGAACTTAGCTTCCGGGTGTGTTACTCTAGATTTTTGTAAAACAATAACTTATATGTTTTCGTAAACTTTAAATGTAAATGTGGGTTATTTCATGGAATATTATGAAACACAAAAACCTTATCTTTTACTTTATGTTTATTCTAAAATGGGTGTTACAAATTGGTAATCAGAGCCTAAGGTTAAAGAATGTGTTCGGTTTGAAGCTTGATCAAGACACCAGTAAGAATGGTTATGAAATAAACCTTAAAAAAATATTTTTTATGCAAGAAATGGAGTAAAGTATATGGGAGGAGGTGTAATTATACACTCGAAACCCGGAAAAATGTATTAAGTATGAATGGTCAATCCATGTTGTATAATTGACCAAATCAAAGAAGAAAGATGCACCGCATACATTATTAAATGATGAGAATAAATCATCACATGATGATATTTGAGATGATTAAACACGTTATTTATCAATTATTATACACATTTCAGTTAAGAGATGTCGAGTGGAAACCGGCGATGATACGGTATCCCTTATGACTGAAGAGATACGAGAAAGATTTCCGAAAGAAGTCGGAAAAGCTCTTGAAACCAGCCTACCAGGATTCATGGAAAGGTACAAACCACGATACTCACGATGGTTGAAGAAAGAATCAACGAACTGAAAGAAATTAATCAAGAAAGGAAAAAAAGCAAAGAGAAGAAAGCTTGTCCTTACGACAAGTTCATAGCATGCAAACCCCCAAGTTATAACGGAGAAGTTGACCCAATCGTTGTCAAAGATGGATAAGTGATATGGAGGGTATCTTTGAACGAACGCACTGTGATACTACGATTTCGTAGTCTATGGAACTGGTTCAACTAATAGGCCAAGCTAAGGGGTTGAGGCTACACGAGCCTGATTTGGGGAAAGAATTTAAGAAACCTTTCCTCAAACACCAGTCAAGGGCTGTGATCAACAAGATAAAGGAAAAAATTTATGCATTTAAGGCATAAGGGCGAGACGATCGACAAGATCACAAGAATATTCCTGGATAAGTTAAGGTTCAGTGATGAGTTGGTAAAAAACTGAGGAAAAAAAGGGTTTATACCACTACCACAATATGTTGAGTGCAGGAGTATAGAGAGTTTATGACTCCTCAAATTATAAGAATCTCACCGAGATTATCAATGCTGAACGGTGAGCGTGAAATTGAGTTGAGAAAATAAGTTGAAAAGTGGTGAAAGGAGGGGGTTAGATACAAACCCAAGTCCCACAAAGAAACCAAAGGTAAACCTAGTCCTCAAATAAAAAAAGTGCAAAAGGGGGATCACTTAACTGCAAGACGTGCGGTCGTGGCCATCGGGGTGAATGCTATTTCAAGACAAACCGTGTATTATATGTGGTAAAACAGGACACGCAGCTTCAATTTTCCCTGGCAAAGTGTGGTATGCTACAAATGTTACCAACCGGGTCACAAGAAATCTGAATGCCCAGAATTGGCAGAAAAGAAGGTGATACCCGAACACAAAAACGGAGGTTTAAGAGCAAAAACAAGATCCTTCCAAATAACTGCGGCCGAGGCTAAGATCGAACCCGATGTGGTTTCAGGTACATTTACCGTAAATAATATTCCCGCGCGCGTATTGTTTGAAAACGGGTGCGAATAAATCTTTTGTTTTCACATAGATTTATTCGACATCTTTCATTTATATTAACAAAACTACCTATGCCAATGGATAGTAGAAGTAGGTAATAATAATAAAATTGTTGTTTGTGATTATATGTCTGGATTGCAAATGAACGTTGATGGGGAAGATTACTTAGTAGATTAATACCTATGTCGATGGGGGAGTTTCAAGTAGTGATTGGAATGGATTGGTTGTCTCGTTACCATGCCAAGGTAATAGTTTTCGCAAGGAGATACAACTAACATCTCCGAGCGGAAGGCGTACCACTATTTATGGAGAAAAGAGCTGTAACCTTATGGTTATGTCAATAATGAAAGCCAAAGACTGATGTTACATGGGTGCAAGGCTTATTTTGTCACACCCCGACCCGCAGCGGAAAAGGTGATTTGGGCTTTATTGGGTTATCATCAAAGCTCATGACATTTTTTTAAGTTCCATATTCATTAATACAATTTAATGGAAATTTACAAACATAATTCCATCATGACCTAAGCATCAATCTAAGCTTCTTTGTTTTCTTCTAAGGCATTTCCTATGTTTTCCTTGCTTTTATCCTGTTCACCTGTATCATGTGTAAAAGGGGTTTTTGGATCAACAAAAAGTTGGCGAGTGAATCCTATGGAAAACATTTGAACAAGTTTATTTAATTGATTATGAAATAAAGTGCACAACCACACATGAGTAAAAATAGATGGAAAACTTTCATAAATAATTTATATTAAACAATACACACTTGAACAATAAGGATGTTAGAGGCACGCGTTCTCAACTCGTCTCTCCGGGAATGATGGGCCTATGAAAGAATTTCTGCATTAACATGATAATGTAAACTAAATACCAACATAAAAACTCAATAATACACACATGAACAATAATGGATTTGTTTTGAGGCACGCGTGCCAACTCGTCTTACCACGGGAACTGATGGGCTTAATGAATGAATTTCATATAAGTTGACAAAATGAAATAATAATTACAACAATTATATACAATCTAAGTTTAAGATCACGATATGGTTATGGCACAAGTTTAATAAACGAGTAATTATTTTGTGACACATGAAACCCCCAAAAGTGTAATTAAAAAGGGGGAGTTGTAGATTCACTCACAGTGGGTGCGTTCGGTTGATGATGTGAAGCCGCGAAGTGGTTTTAACACCACGTGAAATTAACCTAGATAAATAGCTTATGGTTCGGTAAAGTAAACGGATTTTATTAATCCATTTTAGTAGGATTGTGGCGGTGTATTTTTGTGAGTTTAAGGCTATTTTTCTAACTTAAAAAATGTTATTTTTAGTATTTTTTAATTGATTTTTAATTAAAATAAATAAATAAAAAATAATAAAAAAAGTTGACTTTTTTGACCGTTGACCGTTGGACCGTTTTGACCATTGACCTTGACTGTTTGACCGGTTCGTATGCGTGTATGTGTGCGCTGAGTGAGGCTCGAACCCGAGACCTCCCGTACGCGTGGCACGCAGCTTCTACCAACTGAGCTACGTGTCTAAACCGAAATTATTTCTGTTTTTAATTATATTTATATATTAATTAGATTAATCTGAAAATCAGCTTATTTCTAAAAAGATTTTAATCCGTGACTCGGTGCGCTCCACAGGTCTCGAACCCGGGACCTGTGGGTTGAGTTAACACACAGTCCACCCCTGGGACTTTTGTGTCTAACTTTTTAAAATTTAATCCGATTTATATTTATACTTATAAACAAACTTCATTATTTCATTTCTGCCTTATTTTAAAAAGTTAGATAATTGTCCGAATCGGTGCAGTAGACCGGACTCGAACTCGTGACGTGTGTTTAAACATTCACACAGTCCACCGCTGGACTGTGTGTCTATCTTGGTTATTATTCCGGTTATTATTAAAACTTAACATTTTACAGCGGTGACTCCGGTTCGGTTAACAAAAAAAAGACATTTTATTAAGCAGCATGCGTGGGGACAAGATTCGAACTCGAGACGTTTACGTGTTTATTGTGCACACAGTCCACCGCTGGACTGTGTGTCTAACCGAGTTTATATCTTGATTTATAATAAACTGCAGAAAACTTCGTCTTCTTCGTTGATTTTAACACCAAAAATCGGAAGTCCGACTGTTTCGATGTTTTAATTGTGTTCTTTAGTGTTTTGAGGTTAATTACAGATGAGATATGTAAAAAAAAATGAAAGATTTAAGCGTCAGGTATACCGACTGGGATCCTCTGTTTCTCCGGCAGAACTCCGGCGACAGCAAAGATTCCGGCGTCGTGTGTCTTGCAGCAGAGAGTCTTCAGCAAGCTTGAAAAGGTTTGTGGGTGACTTCGGTATAAGCTCAGGGGGTTCAGTAAGGCTCAGAAGTGAAGGGTTCGGTTTTCCCGGGGGATGAGCAGAAATTTTCCGGCGAGGGGAAATTACGTCGGGTAAAGGGCGGTTTTGAACAAAAAAGCTTGCAGAGTTTCGAGGAGGTATTTATAGGGCAGGTGGGTCGATGAATTTGGTCCGATTTCCGACTTGATTCGTCGGTTAAAAATTCTCCGGCGGTTATAGCTTGTGTCGCGGGTTCAGGCGTCGGTTATAACCGATGTGGGTTTAAATGTTTACGTTAAGACTTGAAAAAACCGTCCAATCTCGCGAGATCGCCGGGATTTCCGACGACTGAAATTTTGGGCGCCGGTTTTGAATTGGGAAAAAAAACATGTTATGAATTAATTGATTCTAATAATTAACAAAAAAACACTAGTGGCGCAGTGGTTGGAGAAGGTTGAGTGTTAAGTCGTTGACCGGCTGACTGACCCGGGTTCGAAACCCGGCAGAAACATTTAATTTTTATTTCATTATTTTTAACAATTTTTCAAAAACAAATTATATATTCCAATATAATAATTAATTATGTATCGTTTAAAATTAATTTGGGCATTAAATTCGCCACGAAATTTTAAATAATTTGTTCGGTTAATAAACGGAGGTGGGTTTGGTAAAATCCGTTTTTGACGGATGTTACATTATTTGACTTATGTAATGATACGGAAAAAGAGCTGCCTAAAGTTTGAAAACATACCAGTTATACGAGATTTTGAAGATGTTTTTTCCGGAAGATTTACCAGGGATACCACCCGAGCGTGAAATAGAATTCGGGATTGAATTGGTTCGGGTGCGAAAACCGGTGGCTAGGCACCGTATAGGTTTAGCACCATCGGAACTTCAGGAACTAATGTCACACTACAAGAATTGTAGATAAGGGTTCATTCGGCCAAGTGGGCTCCCCTTGGGGAGCACAGTATTATTTGTAAAGAAGAAGGACGGGAGTTGCGTATGTGTATCGATTACCGCGAGTTGAACAACTTACGGTAAGGAACGATACCGCTTCCAAGGATAGATGATTTATTTGACCAACTACAAGGGCACAGTTGGTTTTCAAAAATTGACTTAGGTCGGGGTATCACCAACTGAGGGGTAAAGAAGGAAGATGTGCCAAAAACGGCATTCCGTACACGATACGGACACTACGAATTTATAGTGATGTCTTTCGGACTAACGAATGCACCTGCGGCTTTTATGGATCTTTTTGAACCGAGTTTGTAAACCATATGCTTGATAAGTCGGTGATAGTGTTCATTGACGACATCTTAGTGTATACAAAAAAGCGAGACAGATCACATCCGCCCTTTACAAGAAGTATTAGAAACACTGAGGGCGGGAAAAACTTTATGCTAAGTTTTCGAAATGCGCCTTCTGGCTCCGGGAAGTGCAATTCCTAGGGATGGTCATTAGTGCCAACGAAATATTAGTTGATCCATCCAAGATTGAAGCAGGTGTCGAAGTGGAACCCTCCGAAAAACCCTTCAGAGATTAGGAGCTTTTTAGGGGCTTGCGGGCTATTACAGGAGATTCATTCAAGACTTCTCCAAGATTGCTCGCCATTAACCAAATAATCGTAAAGATGAGAAATTTATCTGGAGCGACAAACAAAATAAGGCGTTTCAATTGCTCAAAGAAAAGTTGACCAGTGCACCTGTTGTTGACTTTGCCAGATGGCACAACGATTTTGGTAGTATACTCAGACGCATCACACCTGGGTCTTGGATGTGTACTTATGCAAAGAGGTAAGGTCATTGCTTATGCCTCGAGATAGTTGAAAGTCCACGAGAAGAATATCCGACTCACGACCTCGAACTGGCGGTAGTGATATTCGCCTTAAAGATTTGGAGGCATTACTTATACGGGACGAATGCATTATTTTCACCGATCACAAGAGTTTGAAATATTTCTTGATCAAAAAGGAATTAAATATGAGGCAAAGGACGTTGGTTGGAGACATTGAAAGATTATGATTGCGAAATACCTTATCACCCGGGACGAGCCAAGTAAGTGGCTGACGCCCTTAGTCGAAAGGAATGATACACTCCTATCCGGAGTACGGTCGTTGCACTTAGTGGTAACTTCGGGTTTGCTCGAGCGGACCGAGAAGCTCAATTTGAAGCGGTTAAAAGAAGAAAATTTGAGAAAGGAACGAATGAAGGGCCAAGTGAAAGATTTAGTGGACGGAGATAACGGGTTGAAATCCCGATTTGTTAGAATATGGGTTCCAAACACGTATGGTGTTAAGGACCTCTTACTTAATGAAGCCCATAAGGCGCGTTATTCAATTTCACCCGGGAGCGACCAAAATGTACCTAGACTTGAAACGAAATTATTGGTGGCCTGGGTGAAAAGAGACGTGGTGAAGTACGTCGAAAAATGCCTAACATGTTTTACAAGTAAAGACAGAACCTCAAAAACACATGGAAAACTACAAACCGTTAGACCATACAGTTTGGAAATGGGAACACATCACTATGGACTGTTGACTAAATTGCCGAGAACGGCAAGGGGCTTTGACGCCATTTGGGTGGTTTTAGATAGGTTGACTAAAAGTGCACATTTCATTCCATTCGTGAAATTTAACTTTCGAAAAGAATGTCGAAGGGTGTATATAAACGAGATTGTTGCACGCCATGGAGTGCATTGTATCCATCGTGTCTGACAGGAGATGCTGGTTCACTTCAAAATTTTGGCGAGAATTTCAAGAACGATTAGGTACTAAGCTATTAGTTAGTATAGCATATCACCCTCAAACAGGACGGGCCAAAGCGAGCGGACAAATTCAAACATTGGAATATATGCTTTCGGGCATGTATTATTGACTTTGGCGGTAGCTGGGATGCCTAACTACCACTAGTTGAGTTTTCTTACAACAACAGCTATCATTCGAGTATATGTATGGCGCCATATGAGATGCTTTATGGCCGAAAATGCCGAAAGCAGTATGTTGGAGTGAAAATAGGGCCTAGAGAACTTGCCCACAAAGATGTGATTAAAACCACGAACGAGAAGATTGACACGACAAGAGCCCAATCTAAAGGCTGCCCAATATCGACAAAAGTCCTATGCGGGGATAAAAGGACGGAGACCTATTGAATTTCAAGTAGGCGATTAGGAGTAATGCTAAAGGTATCGCCGTGGAAGGGGATAATTCGGTTTAGAAAAAGGGGTAAATTGAGTCCACGATTTTTTCGGACCATTTAAGGTTATCAGTCGGGTGGGGAAACTAGCCTACCAATTAGAACTTACGGACGAATTAAGTGGGATACATAACACCTTCCATGTATCTCAACCTTCGCAAATGTTTGGCGGACGAAGCGGTCATATGTACTTATAGTGATGTTGAAGTTGACAACAAGCTTAATACATAGCTAAAACCAATTCAAATCCTTGATCGAAACGTAAAAGGATTAAGGAACAAAGAGATCAACAAGTGAAGGGTCAAATGGGAGATCGGAAGGGCTCGGACACCACATGGGAACGGAAGAAGAGATGAAACGACTCTACCCCTCGCTATTTGGTATGTGCACTAGTTTCGAGGACCACCCTTTTTAAGGAGGGTGGAATTGTAAACATCCCAGAAATAATAAGAGTGTGATATATATTATATTATATATATATATATATCTAAGGATATTTAACTAATTGGTGATAAGTAGTGACTAACAAACTTATAATTTGATCCTTTATTAAAGAACAAAAACTTAAGGGACCAAAATAGTCAATAGGAGAACTAGGTTTTATATAAAAGAAAATCAGATTAAAAACACACATTGTGTGTGTTTAGTTTGAACGACCGGGAGCAGAAGAAACACCAAAACCCTACTTCAAACCAAAGATCAAATTGAGACGAAATTGAGTCCCAAATTTCTTCATGAGTATAGAATATTGATCACCCACTACTAGGGGATCATAAGGTATGTTGAAATTTAATATTTGATGATGTATGAAGAATCATAGAGTTCTAGAGATTTCATTCTTGCTAAGTTGTTGAAATTCAAAGTGAAATGAATAGTAGTATACATGCTTTAGAACAACCTTGATGAAATTTTAGGTCAAACACTATCAATTTAGTGTTTGAATAATGTAGCCATGGGAATGTAAATAGGTATGAGAAAAATGGGTTGAATAGATGAAATATGATACTGAATTGATGTTACTATAATGAACTTGAGATGTTATTAAACATGTTAGTCACATTATTTCATTTTAAGCAAAACATGACAAATTCATGAAATAGAGACTCAATAAATCAATGAAAAGATCCATGCCTAAAGGTGTTTGATAAAATGCTTAAAACCAAGACTAACAGTTGAATGAAACGAGAGATTTCGGAAATAGATCTTATAAATGAGATTTCGATAAATTGTTTCATATGCTATACTATGAGTTCTAAGCGATGAATTGGGTTGAAACTCTATAGGCAATTTGGGGAAGGCGTCAAATGGCCAAGCCGGGTTGACACGCGATTGAAAGGAAAACTTTAAGGTACGTGGTTTTATACCTTGTATGATTTTATTCATTTACTTGATAGTTAGTGTGATAATAACCGAAGAATACTTAAAGGAAAAATTTAATCATTCATAAGCGATGGATTTCGCATGAACGAATTAAACTAGCAATTGGTGCTTGAACATAAATGGAATTAGTTTATAAGTGGAGGATTCCACATAATTAACCAAGAATATGAGAACGCGTAACCGAATGACGGAAACGCAGATTATAAACCGTAAACTTAAGGTACGGTTGAAAAGAGGTTCTTGTTTGGCTAAAACAGCCAAATTGGTAAACTATAAGAGAAAAAGGTATAACAAGGCGCAAGCCAAGTGACGGGATGCGTAAACTAGAGTTAGTAAACTTAAAGGAGAGGTTGAGTCTTCCGTAAGGAACTATTCTCATCATAAGAGTGAAGGAATTTTGGTTGAATCGATTAACGGGGTCAAAATAACTTTTATAAATAAATTTTACGTTGATAACATTAAGTGTAATAATTCCTATTTGGTTGACGTGATTAAAGCTAAAATGAAGGAGGTTGATTTACGATTATATAGAAACAAAACTTGAAGCAAAACGGATGAGAAAACGTAGAAGTTATGGGACAATGTCGTAAAGAGCCAAAGAATGAAATCTGCAGCCAAGCTGCAGCGTAAGCTACGGTCCCTAACGTAGCTTACGGTTAACATTGCTGTCCGGACAAAATATATGTACCGTAAGTTACGGTCTTCAACCGTAGCTTACGTCGGGTATTAAAACAAAAAGGTTTGATTGTTTGGATTATATTATATTATATATATACCACACACACATATATGTGTCTATCTAGAAACGTTATACATGTCAAAATAACTAACGTAATTGATAAAATTTTGATACATAGGTGATCGCTAAGGATTAAGGATGAAGATCAAGCTACAAGAAAGAACTGAACACAAATGAAGAACTTAGCTTCCAAGTGTTATTCTAGATTTTGTTAAAACAATAACTTATATGTTTTCGTAAAACTTTAAATGTTTAAATTAAATGTGGGTTATTTCTTGGAATATTATGAAAACAACAAAACCTTATCTTTTACTTTATGTTTATTTTAAAATGGGTGTTACAAGTAGCTAATCTGTCCATTATTTCCTCTCCAAAGCCATGATGTTGCATTTTAAAGGGACCCCCCCTTACACCACTCAAAACTAGGAAGACTGTTTTCACCTTTATCTTCTATCATCAATTTTTTTATCGACTTCACCGGAATCATTCCAAATCATCTCTGACCACGACCACGACCACGAATCCTTCTCATTGGAAAGCACTACCAAGTTAAGAACATCTTGAGATCTACCACTCCCTTAACTCAGCATCTGACTCTTGCTGTCTAGACTAACTCCCCATTAGGCCACCAGATCCTGGACCCAAAGCAATGCTGTCCGTAACCTTACACAATTTAGACAAGTCTAGAGCGACACAGATGCGGCCGTCTTTCCATGTAAGGAAGATCGCCCACCCAAGTTGTCAACCCAAAAACTAATCTTCTTCCCCATTCCCCACCTTACCGAAATCAACCGATTTTAAACCCTTCCCATTAAACTTCATTTTAGCCACTAAAATCATATTATTTTTCCAACATCCCGAAACCATTAAGCGAAAGAAAATTCCATTGGTTTGTTTTTAAATGGCAGGCTTTTCCCCCACCTTCCTCCAAAGATTTTTGACTCTCCACCCTTATACCTCCAACCCCATTTAGCTAAAAGCGCCTCCTTAACCTTTTTGAGTCTGTTAATTCCAAAACCCCTTTTTTTTGGCCAAGTAACCCCCTCCCACGCTACCCAATACATTTTGTTAGTATCGCTAGACCCCGCCTAAAGGAATTTTCTCATCTTAGCTTCTAACATCTTTATTGTCCCGACTGGGGACTTGTATAACAAAAATAATAGATAGGAAGACTTTCCAACACCGAAATTTAATCAAGGAGCCTCCCCCCGATTGAAAGAGTTTTAGCTTTCCAAGCCGATAACCTTTTATTAAAAACCTCAACAAATGGGTTCCAGTTATTAAGCTTGTTCATATTAGCCCCCACCGTGATCCCCAGATAAGTAAGCCCGAATATTATCAGTTTTGCACCCAAACCACCTTAGCCATCTCAGTGATTCTCCTCTTCCACACCCATCCTGAATAAGTTTGATTTGTGTAAATTAACTTTTAAACCCGAGCACAAATAAAAGATTTTCAAATATCTTGCCACATTTACAACATTTTTCTTATCCCCCCATAAAAAGAGCATCGTAAGCGTATAAGAGATGAGAGATTTTAGGGCCCGTTATTCGGAAGAACTCGTCGATAACCATAGAAAACAAAAACGAAGGTAACGTGTTTCTGCCTAATTCTTTAGAGAATTTAAATTCGAAAGAAGGGACCCATTCACAAGGACCAAAGAACTCGTCGAACAAGAATCCCAACACCCATTGCACCATATATCGGAAAACCCTTTACCCATATATCTAGAAAAACCTCCAAATAATGTTATCATAGCCTTTTCAAAATAAAAATTTTAAAGTAAGGGCCTTGTTTTTAAACTTTTCTAATCCACGCAATTAATTCATTTGACATTAAGGCTGTCAAGAATGTATCTTTCTTAATAAAAGTTGTTTGGTTTTCCGACCGAGGACAAAAGCTGTTACCTCTGAGGCGATTGCAAGAATTTTTTAATATCATTTTTCTTATCACCCGATCAGTTTATCGGTTATAATCTTTTAGCTCACCGAAGTCCTTGTCTTTGGAATGAGAGTTATGAACTGTGAAATACACCCCGGCCAAAATAGACCTTTACTAAAAAAAAGTTAACATGTTAGCAAAATCATTTTCAAATAAATTCCAGTAAAAGCAAGTCCTGAAAATATATTTGAGGTCCATTTATTACCCCAAACTCTTTTTTAAGTATTATTAATAATGAACATTAAGTATTTTATTTATGATAAAAAAAAGTTATACCCATTTTATACAAACATTGAACTATATATGTTTAGGCTTTTTTTATATACTATAAACTCTTTAACGGTATAAGCATAATTAGGCTTTTTTTTTTACTATAACTCTTTACACGGATATAAAGGCTATATGTTGTGAAAAATATGAAATATGAAAAAGAAGTATTTATATAAATGCCATGTAGTATTGGGACTTTTAAAATTTCACAATAAATAAGGTGTATTTTGGTGATGTGAATATTTTAAAGCATAAGAAAAATTTTTGTGTTGTGCATTTTGACATATGATTGGCCCATAAGAACCAAACCTTCTCTACCCTTACTCTTAAACTCGTGAAATTGACCATGCCCCAAGGGGAACACCCAATTTCACGCCCAAAGTGTTGTGGTGTGCAACGTCTAGGCTATTAATTTAGCATTAAGATAGCGGCCCATCTTGCTTTCGCAACACCCAGTCTAACTATTTTGCGAAGAAGATATAAAGTTAGTTAATTGAAAATTGTATCTATGAGAATATTATTTTGACCTGTTTTTAGGGATATTAGACTTAAATCACCCAAACTTTCACCAATTGGCTGATAATACTCTCAACTTTTAATTTGTACCACACCATTTCCAACTTTCAACTTAGTTTTATCCATCACTCCCAAACAAACTAGACCTAAACCCAATTAGCTTACTCAGATGCCACATCATCAAACAAATGCCAAATCGGATGCCACGTCTTCAAAAAGCCACGCCAGAGATGCTACGTCAAACGCCAAATCACTAAATAAGTGTCATATCAGATGCCATGTCACTAACCAAAGTGTCACATTAGCAAAAACTAACTGAGTAGGGTTCAGCTAGTTTGGACGTGCCATGAAAAAATAAGTTGAAAGTTGAAAGTTGGGAGTGGTGGGGTACAAATTGAAAGTTGGGAGTATTATCGCCCAATTGGTGAAAATTGAGGTTATTTAAATCCAATTTCCTTTTTATTGGAAAGATCGATAACTTATTATAGTTGTTTATCGTCGAAGTACCATATTTCTTTTTTCTCAAAATTTAAGGACCGGTTTATAGGATATTTTCTTGATTTTTTGTAGCAACATTTTGGAGAAGTAAACATAATTATAAATAACAGAAACAATACATATATTCTTGATTTTATCTATGCTACCTTAACAAAGAAACTAGGTTTTCTACCCTTATGGTAATTTGCACTAATTTTTAAGATGACACACTAAAGGAACAAATCTACATCAAATTCACATACTTTTGCCATGTTCTTACATTTCTAACCCTTGCTCTTTAAAATTCACAAATGAATAATTTTCAAACAATATGGCTTTGTCTCATGTCAAAAAGTTACCTAGGAGTTAGTTATCACATGAGCACATAGAAAACCTATAATATTCATTAATTAGAATCTTATTTCATATTTTACATAAGGTACTTTCTTTGGGAAGAATGTATATATGTTTTTGTAATGTTACTTGCAAATTATAAGATGAATATTAAATTATATTTTAAGTGTTTGTCCTTATTTAAGATGTAGACTACATGAACCAAAGAAACACCAAAACAAAAGCATCACCAATCACCACTAAATAATAAATCTATCTTTATTGTCAAACATGTGTTTAGATGGCAAAAATGTAGGTATATTGATATGAATTTTTACCATTAAGGAAAAGCAAAACAACTGCATGTTTGATTGCCTGCACATGGGTTAAGTCTTCTACTAAATATGATACTATAAGATGGTAATAGATTTATTAGTGCTTGATGAGAGATTAATATTGTATTTTCACCTTTTATTTCCATAAAAATGTTGTCGCCCACAAACGTCATACACACACCAAAAACCCCAACAACAACTACAAGGCGACAAAATAGACGTACATGCTGCAACGCACGGGCCTTCCCACTAGTTATGACGTATATATTTTTTCTTTTTGCAGGTTTAATGTCTAAATGAAAGAATAAAAACTAAGAGGGCTTATAAGCAAATGATGTATACACTAGGGTTAAGTGAAACGTTTCAGTGACTTTCAATGATCAATATTGTCGGCCGAGGAAAGAGGTATGAAACAAAATTGAAGTGTAAGTCAAAAGACAGTAGTTTGACATCTTTTTTTTATTATATGGAAAATAATAGACTTCGACATGTGCCTCTACATTTTTCTTACTCTACCTACATTTTTATAGATACTCATAAATGTTATATGATACAAATTCAAAATTTTAAAACTTTTACAAATGGATCATGGGTTGTTTAGCATTTTTTTTTCAAAGATCATGAATGTGGTTTGATCAAAAATCAACTTATAGAAGACGCCTAATATTTAGATGACGAAAGCCTCATCATTTTTGAAGAACATGTAACATATGAAAGAAACCAAAACTTTGAATCGGGGTAGACCTGAGTTATAAATACAGGTGTCTGTGACACTAGTAGCTCTTTTAAACATATTATTATTCAAAAATTAGTAGGTTTTTCATTTACGTATTCAACATTTGTGTGACACTCAACAATCACCAGGTGTATATGATACTTTGTATGGATACTCATAGGATAAACCACAAAATTTTTAAACAATATGTGATTTTAATTATACAAACAAAAAGTATGATGCGACAAAAAGTATCTATATTGTTATTAAAATTTTAGAATAAACTAAATAAAAAAAATAAATA
>CAMTDV010000778.1:0-11795 GCA_947069175.1 Scalesia atractyloides | reverse complement strand
ATAATAAGGTTCCTAGATCCTTAGACTTCTGCACCATCTGTGAATGATAAGTGACCTAGGTCAAATCTTAGGATACATAATCCATAGTATCAAAATCAATGCCCTAACAGCTATTAATTGAAATTAAACGAATCGGACCAAAAACTGATATTCTAACCGAATAAACCAAACTGATTAATCATAACCAATTGGTTAATAAAATAGTGTACCGATGACTTCATTTTCGGTTTCGGTTGAGGATAATAATTGAACTAACCGAACCATGCATACTACAATGAAATGATATAACCGATGATTTTGCTTATAACATATATACATCACCCCTATGCTACAATAACTACTATACGATATAAGAAAAGTACCAGAGAAACGAATAATGAAATGCAAAGTATCGCCCCGGCTACATCACACGGGCACTCTGCTAGCATTTATATGTAGACGAGGGAAGCAATTAAATTAAGATTTGGCAGGCCCATTTAACTCTCAAGACAGCTGGGACTGCCCCTATTATTCTTCCACGATGGACCTGCTAAAATATCAAGATGACCGCCCCATTATTGCCTTTGTGATCTGCCAAAGAAGCCTAATAATGGACAGGTTAATTATATTCAAAATAAAATACCATACACTATTATTCGTATATATATATATATATATATATATATATTTTTATATATATACTAGCTTATAAACTTGTATATTACATATATTAAATACTAAAAAACTTAGATTATATAATATTTTAGTTTATAAGTATTACAAACACGTGTATTACACATATAAAATATAAAAATGTAAATCATACTTTTATATAATTTTGATCACATAGTTAAAAAGGTGTAATAATAGTACAATATAATTATTGTGTTTTCAGATTAGTGTTACTATAATGATGGTTTAGTAAAAAATCTAATTAATGTACTTTTTATTTTAAGATAACATTTAATAAAATACATTATATTTATCTAACAAAATTAATTAAATAGTTAATTATAATATGGTTATTAACATATTTAAATTAAATATTTTTATATTAGTAAGGATAAGAATTAAAAAAATTAAAAATAAAAATATAAGTCTAAATTGTAAGGTTGAAGGAGAGAATGACACTTGAAAATAATTGGAATTCTATATTAAAACTTAATTAGATTTGATGTTTTATTTGTAATTTTACAATCTTTATTAATAATTAATAGTTTAATTATTTGGTTTTAGAAATGTATATGGTTGATCTTAATGAGGTGTTATATTATCAACTAAATTTATTATAATAATGCATATATAATTAAATTGGAGATATTAATAATAATAGAAAAATAATAGTTTTGTTATAGATAATAATAAACTAATGATTAAAAGGCTTTTTGATTTCAAAGGATATCCATATTATATACAGACATATAAAAAAATATAATGACCCTTTATCGTATGTCATAAAGGCAAACACAATCTAATATAAAAAATCTATATATTCAAGAGATAAAGTAATTCTTATATTTTTATTTTTATATCATATAGTATAATTATGAACCCAAGTATCATGTTATATCAATTTCTTTTGAGGGAAATGAGGTTTATTTAGAATTATTTATTAATGTTGATAATGGTCGTTATATTAAATTATTTATTATGGTTGAGGTAGCATGAGAAATTGTCACATGATATTTTAGTGGAATTCTTTATTATGAGAGAATGGCATATGGCTTTAAGAGGATTCTTTTGTTAGTATTATATATATATATATATATATATATATATATATAAACGCTAAATGTCGCAAGAATCGTGAGAAACAATAGAAAAGCACTTAAACTTGGTCAAAATCAAGTCAAATTCAAAATTTCTTTTTACACTTATCATTATTATTCAAATACAATGCTAAAAATTAAATTTATATGTTTAAATTTACGTGAATTCGTAAATAAAGAAAAATTGCACATGCGTAAGTTTGTCATTTACACATGTGTAAATTTGTTATATTTACACATGTGTAAAAAATCTAGTAAGAGTGACTTGAGAGGAGAAATGAATTATTTGATGTTATAAATTTTTTTTATGTTGTATTTTGATTACAATGAGTTTTGTATTAAAAAATTAGGTTTGATTGGTTTTTTCATTCGTTTTCACGTTTCTCGCAAAATTTAGCATTCTCAAGATAACCATCCTATATATATGTATATGTGTGTGTGTGTGTTACGGAATAGAAAGCGGGGATCAAGATTTGAGGTTAAAGGATTAAAGATTATTTTGCAAATCAGTTAGAGATGAAACATCTAAAATAATTTGTTCTTTCGATTATTAAACATGATGAACTCAAATTTTTTAAACTTTGTTATTGCTATTTTCAATCATCATGCTTGGCTAAATTCCTTGTTGCTATCTAGGCCAATGAATAATTGTTAACTCATTTTTGGTTTTTTGTTTTGGGTAACTATTGTTTTGGCTTGAAAGGTTAGCTGAAACTGTTCTAATCCATTTTTCTAATGTATATGTGTGTTTGATAATTGATGGTTTATGTTTGTTGCACCTTGTCTTGGTTAAAAATTATTGTGTATTGATTAAAGCTAGGGATAGGTAATTTTGTTAACTTGTTTTTTCGATTTTATCTCACGGTTGCTAGACGTAGTAAACCCTAGGAACAAACTAATAAACTATTTGTTTATTAAATATTCTACCATCTCTGAGACCGAGAGGAGATTAGATGTCGGGGTTGTCTTAATCATTAAACGGGTTAGGCGTTAATTGCACGAAAGTGAATTATCCTAGGTATCCTTGTGATTCTTAGCAAACCGTGTTAGAACTTGATTAGAGTCACCACCCTGTACATCACTTACACTTATCGGACGTACCTTTTTAGTGAGACCAAGAGGTAATATAGACTTAGCATACCATAACCTTAGTTAGAGAGACCGAGTGGTGACCTAACAATAACCGGTGAGTTTACACACTTTTCTTGACCCTAAATTGCGTCCTATTTGGATAATGATCTGCTAGTCAGTTTAGGTCATGTTTAGTGAACCTTAAGATCCTGTAGCCAAAACTTAGTTATCCCATTCCGAGAGTCGTGAGCGAGTTGACATGCATCTTGCCTAGGTAGCCGCTTTTCCATCATGTAAATGCACTTAAATATGCTATTTGTGCTATGTTTTCGTATTTGCTTGTTTATTTGATTTCTTAGTTGATAAAATATGAAAATCCACTCAAATTCACTAGACTATGACTTTACAAAAGTTTATATCGAGATTGGCACCATTGTGTCCACGGATTAATACTCATTATTATCGACTCGACTACATAATAACCGATGCACGTGCCAAATGTTTGTTATTGAGCTAGTTTGACCTTTTCACTAATTTTTTTTTAATTAACTAAACGCTTTTTATACACATCACAAGCCTTTTCATATTTCCTGTCTTTTCCAAATAAAAGTACATTGAACATGTTTGTTTGTTTGTTTTAGTTGCATTCAAATAATGATTTCTAGCATGTATTCTCCCCCTAGAATATTAAAAGAAAAACGAGGGGGTATGAGACTCACTTGATCGGCAATAGAGTATACATCCAATATAGGTGGTAAAGCTTCCAACAACTTATCATTAATTTATTTCATTATTGGTGATAATGGGAATGGTAATATATTGACTGATTCTGATGGGGAAGTTCACTTTGTATCATCTTCAGGAGAAACAATTAAAGTAAAAAATTCATTAGGTAGTGACCCTAGCAAAAGGCAAAAGTCTATGCCTATGATTGTAAAAGCTGTTCAAGAGCAACTTGTTGTACTTGCCTTCTTTATTAGTTGTTAAGGCCACTCGGTGTGGGGGTCGTCCAGGTCTGGTTTGGACCGGCGACGCCCCTAACACCGCATCGGATGGATTGTCGGCATCGTAATCATCCGCCTGCACATATTGGAGATGGGCCGAATTCTTTCAAAATTATTGGCGTTAAGAACTAGGGTTTGGGGCAAACATAAAACTCAGACAACATAGAAACGAGGCGGCGGTGGTGAGGTTTCTGAAGGGTGGTCGCCGCCTATACCGTCGATGACTTTCGTTTTGCCCCTAAATAGTAGTAGTAATAATTTGAGGCGGTGATGAAGAATTTCTTGTTGTATGAGTAAGTCAGCAAAGTTTGAGATGCTCCGTAACTTAGTAGGGTGATTCTCCGGCTGTTTCGTGGTAGAAATCTACCATTGATTCAACCGAGAGAGTTGCAGCCATGGCGGATTTATCCTCTTTATTCTGATTGTTTACAGATCTAAGCCTCTACTTTTGTATAATTTTTTATTTATTTTCTGTATGTGGGGGGTCGTCCTGGAGGACAAACCGCCGTTATTCTTCTTCTTCTTTGTTCTTCTTCTTTAAGTTCATCTGCCGGAGTAGGTGGTGGTGGTGGCTGCCGTAGTAGGTGGCGGTTTTTGTAGGGGAGAAGAGGTGGTGGTGGTGGTGGCTGTCAGAAACTGAAGAGGTGGTGGTGGCGGTGGTGTTTGGGTAGGAGGAGAGAGAAGTGTGGCGGTTTTTGTAGGAGAGAAGAGGTGGTGGTGGTGGCGGTGGTGTGATGAACTTGACAGAAAAAGGCGGTGGTGGTGGCGGTGGTGGTGGTGGCGGTGGGGAGGTGAATTAAAAAAAATGAAAAATAAATTAATTAGGTGGGGTCGGGTCGTCACTCATTTCCTTATTCCATCCTTGGGGGTCGTCCTCTAAAGCCTCTGACGTGAATGCTGACGTGGCGGGTCGTCCTGAAGTGAGACCCGTCACCCACACCGAGTAGCCTAAGAGAATTACATTAAAGGCAACATACGTGATCCTAAAGCATTGGATGAAAAGTATGATCGGAATAATCATGATTATTTAGAAGTAAATGGCAAATGGCCATGATATCGAGAAGGGCTAAGAGATTCATGAACCGTACATGTGGAAAGTTTATGAGAAAGAAGGTTGCTTTTGGCAAGTAAAAGGTGAAATGTTATGGTTATGATTAAAAAGAGGTGGAACTTTTATTGTAACCAACACCACCATTTGCCTTTCTTTGTATTTGAGAATCAATGATTCCATTTACAGTTTTTAAAAGACATCTCAAAACGTTCAATGGTGATTTTGGTTTTAGCAATTTCATTTGTTAGTATTACCTATTTTAATATTTTCATCACTCAATTTATTAAGAGCATCAACATAAGGTGTTTCTACCCTACCCCATTTACCATTCATCATATCTAAATCCTTTTTGAGTGATTCAATTTTTAACATTGACTCTCTTTCTGTTTGATTCATTCTAAAGTTCAAGTGTTCTATGTGAATATATTTACTCAACAGATGTTCGTTGTGACTACAGAATGGTTATACTTTATGAATGCTTAATTGTGAACAAAGATGTTCAGTTACCTTAAAGTCAGAGAGATGTGAGCGAATGGTTTCTCCTCCTTCTTGAGTTCAAGCATGAATGCTTGATTTACCAATCTAAATCCCAACTCTTCAGATTCTTTTTCCAAGTTGTAAGAATCATTCTTCTATGACACTAATGCAATACTTATTGAACTTGAGCTTTCTTTAGTCTCAATTGCTATCTAATGATTCAGATCCTGGTTGGTTTCGCCAACTTTCTTCACAAACCTGGTAAACTCTCTTGCAAAATGCCCAAGTTGTTGGCATTTGAAGCACCTTATCTTTTCTTTGTTGAAACCCAGCTTGTCTCAGAATTGATTCTCTTTCCAATCTTCTTAATGTAGCTATCAACATGATAAGTAGTGAAAGCCAAATTCCATTTTATATCCATTTCCTCAATTTTCTCAGGGAAGATTGGTTACAAATCACTTGGAATTACATCTCTTAGATTGAGTTTTCCAGCCATAAGTGCCCATAACTTGACATAAGAGCTGCAAACAAGGCAAGATAATCTTCATTCATCGTAGGATCCATAGGAGTCACAAAACATTGTTGAGCTTGACACTGAATAAGGAGTTGGTGTATAATAAAGGGTCTGAGCTTAAATTAGATAACTTGTTCAAGTAGACACACCATACACAACTTGTGGTTGATCTTGGTAGGAACACATTTCATTTATTAATGTATAGAAAGATTTATTAGAAATTGATGCCTTGTTTGCATTATTCTTGGCAGCTCATTGCTTATGATCCGTATCAAAATATTGTTTGATAGAGATTAAGTGCTTTAGTGACAAATCATGTAGTTTCTCAGATCGACGAATAGGGGTGCAATTGTAATCCCACGAACTTGACAGAGAATTCAGAAGATTCTTGTTAAACTTCAATTTTCTACATAGGTATATGTATATATCTCATCTCATTAATCAGATACATGTATCCATTTTTTATCATCCAAATTGTCTCCCATGATATGATTAAAACTCATGAACTTTTTTCGTAGAATATGTTGATGCAGAATGTCTATCGCATACGTCTTTGGGTCATGTCCGTGTATGTAATAGGGCTAAAATGTTAGATTTGAATGTTTGTATGTTCACTTCGTACGAAGTTAGTTGTTAGTCAACTTCATACGAAGTTGATTCACTTCGTACAAAGGTAGTTTATGTTCACACGAAGTGAGATGTCTAGAAATAGACTTCGTTTGTTCATTTGTCAGTAGTTGTTTTGGTTGACTGATACGGCGAAGCCCTATCAGATTTGTTTCAGTTAATTGATATCTTTAATCTTCTTAAGGTGAAACAATGAAGAAATTAATCGGAAGATATCGTCACCAGCTTGTTGAGATGAAAAGATTGGGTATTCAAAAGGAAAACGAAGAGTTAGTGTACAAATTTGCCGATGCATTACCTGAAGGAGATTGGTTAACCTATGTGACAATCTTGAAAAACAGCTCAAAATACAATACTATCAGTTTATTAAGATTCATAGAGAAATTGGAAGGTCACGAGCTTGAAATGAAAATGATGGTTAAAACCAAAGGTTCACACATTCAACAAGATGTGAATCTGTATTACAAAGGAAGTTCAATAGCCAACACTCAAAGTCTAAAAATACGTACCTCTTTCAGTGCAGACAATTCTTCGAGTACTTTTTCAAACCATTCAACTAGTGGTGGTTTTCAGTCATTTCCAACTTTTGATCCTACCTCACCTCAAACTCCTCAGTTTTCACAAAATTCAAACAATTATCATAGCAGCCAGAGCAGCCAAATCAACTCGAACCAACGAATTTTACAGTGCAATATTGATGTGAATTTAGAGAATGCTCAAGATTTTACAGAGAATACCGCAAAACAACACATGGCTTTACTTGCATCTGTTTTAGAATCGTATGAAAGTTTGGTAGCTGGAAATATTGGTAACCCTAATATGACGAAAGAAGATTATTACCAAATCGATCTAGAAGAGTTGGAGCTAATTGATATCAAATGGTGTGTAGGATCTTCTTATCCAATACGCACAGGACCTAATCTGATTAACTAGTTATAATATGTGCGGAATCCATTTTATAATAAGAGACAATATCAAGATTACTGTTTAAAGTTTACTATTTCATTAATGTGGTAAACATGTACAATCCTAAAACAAACTGTGTAGGGCTTCGTCATACACTCTGCGAAACTGTTACAAACTCAAGACCACAACTCTACTATTTATAGACAATCCAATTGCACGAGTTGGGCTTGCCACTTCGTACGAGGTGGACTCACTTCGTGTGAAGTGATCTACAAAACATCAAAAATTCAAATCTAACCATCATAGCCCTATTACAATAACACTACATGACCCTAAGACGTAGGCTATGGACATTTTGCGTCAACAAACTCCCCTTGGATATTGTCATAGTCTTGGTCAGTCTTCAAAATCTTTATAACATTAACGACCGAAGAAATTCTTTCTAGGCTTTCGATGCTCTTCACTTGGAATAGGCGTTTGATCAGCGGAGGCTACCATTTAAAAAACTGAAATCTTCAGAGAGTAGCTTTATGTGTAACAACATCAATTCTTTCTTCCTTTTATATATGCTTCATAAACTCTTTCCGTTCTAGCTCTCTCCATTTAGACTTCTACATTTTCCCTGAATTAATACCATGTACATAGCAAACTTACTAACACCCTTGTATTGCATCGCTTGAGTCTTTTCTCGTGTCTCGTAGCATATCTTGTTAAAAATAGGCACTTCACATCATTCTCTGAACAATTAACTAACCACATCGAGTCTAGTATACGTATCATCCTCCATAATCCTTCATTCTTCAGAACAATCATTGTTTCGCCCCTTTCAACATCGCATTACCACCATTTGAAGAATTCATGAAAATCTTCTTCTATTTTCATTAGATGCATGTTCTTCATAGTGCGTGGACCTTTAACAATCAAAGTCACATCCTTCTCTTTCGTTACTGGATCAATCTTTATCTTCTTCTTAGGTATATGCAACTTCAAGTGATTGATACCATGATCAGCTTCATACTTTATAAGCATCCACAATCGTTGGTCATGAAACTTCATCTCATAATTGATCATCTTCATTTGAATCAACTCTTCCACATCCCACCAGGGCAAAGTTTGGATATCACTGAGAAATCTAACGTATTGCACTCTAAACTCCCTCTTAATAGCATAAACATTTAACTCTTTAATCCAACCCCTGCTAAGAATGTCACCGAACGATTTATCCTGATCTCTTGTAAAGAAAGCCAATGGTCTTCGAAATTTACGTTCTTTGGGTAGCTCTTTGAACCATGACTTCTTCGCCTCAGCTATTTCTTCTTTTGTTAAACGTTTAGGAACATTTCCTTCTTTCACAGTCTCCTCGACTCTATGTCTCAACAAATCATCAGAAGCTTCAGCAAATAACTCTTGAAAGGTTGGGAAGTCATTCGTATTCTCTCAGAATATTTGACTATTTCATCATTGGAATCATCCTCACAACAACCTCGTTATAACTATCAGCATCAGCAACATATTTGTACACATAATCTTTCAGATTAGACACGGATGTGATTCAACTCCTCCTCGAAATCAAAATCAAATGAATTCTCCTTAACATCCAACACTGCAACAATTTCTTCCTTGGTGTAATTATGAATGAATTCACCTTCTTCAACTCCATGTTCCAGGTAGAAAACTCTGGGCTTGGGCAAATCAGGAATAGCTAACATAGGTGCAGCTATGAAGATTCTTGATTGCTCTGCATTGTTTACCGGATCCTTTTGCTCCCTTTGTCTTTGCGAATCATCTTCTTGATTGATTGTGTCGTTCAGATAAGCATCATAGTCAAACGATTCAGTGATCTCTACGTCTAGAATAGTTACCCCTTTACCTCTGTGATTATCATCATTGCCATCGCCTTTGTCGTCATGGTCTTTCTTATTGCTTCCATCAACATCTTCATCATCATCCTCATTATAACCATCAACCTCTTCGTCTATCTCTTTTCCTTCGTTAAGACTCCGGAAACATCAACAGGTTCTCTAATTAGCACATATTTGATTAAGGGTTCAGCTTTGGTTTCAGGCTCAGTAGGAATAATCACCGGAATTTCATCTATCTTTCCCTTTCCTTTACCCGCTGCTACTGCATCTTTTTCAGCTTTGCACGCTCTTTCGGCCGCTCTTTGTTTTGCCTCCTCAATCTCTTTTAGATCAGCTTCAGCTTCAAAATCTATACCCAACCTTTTGGTCAATATCTACTAAATAAATCCATCTTTTTATCACTCCGAATTCTTTCAGCTTCATAACCTTCAATCAACCTTCGTAATCGTTCATTCTCAGAAAGAAAACTTGCTAACACAGCTTCTAGATTCTTTCTTTCATCATCAAGAAACTCGATCGTGCTTTCTAACTCTGCAATCTTGTATCATTATAAGGAATCCACCAAAATCATATGTTCGAAAGAATTGACGTCTTTGAGTAGATTGTGGAGTTCTTTGTTGTACCAGAGGTGTTGGCTGTTTTGGTGTTGAAGATGGTTGCGGTGGTGTAACATGTTGTGGTGATGGAGGTGGTCGTTGTGGTGATGGAGGTGGTTGTTGTGGTGGTGAAGGTGGAATAACAGATTCGACATTTCCAGTTGTGGCTTCCACCTCAGGTGTCTTCCTTGCTTTCAAAAACTTTTGACGGGCTTTCTTTGCCGCAGGAGACCCTGTTGTCTATTTCTATATATTTGAAGGCTTGCTTTTAACACGTCTACTTTTCTTTGTCGGCCTCTCAGATATTTCCTCTGGATCAGAAGGAACATAGGTTTCATCGTCATCTCCAACCTCCTTACGTCTACGTTGTTGCTTTCTTAGTTCATCTCTTTCTTTCTCTTCAGCTTTCTCTAAATCAACACTATCATCTGAACTATTTTCATTATGACCTTCAACAGCTTCTCTTTCAACATCAGCAACAATCTTTGTAACATTTACGTCATTATGATCTTGATCCGATGTAGCAGAGAAAACATCATCATGTACATTCACATTCTCACCAACTAGTTCATTCATCATTACGTTCACTTGTATCTCTTCTTCAGATTGTTCATCTACAAGCATTGTTTGTAAAGTTTTATGTTTTTTACTTGAGTAGGCTTCTTTTTAGGAGTTGATGTTGATGCATATTTGTGTGGACGAGACTCAGTTCGGTTCTGTTAGACACAGTCCGGTATTCACGCCGGAAGCTCATAGTCTGAAGCAGGTCATTAGAAATGAAGACTGAAGACCAACATCACTTTTGTGTCTGTCGCTTGTTCTTAATTACTTCAGTAATCATATGGTCTTTGTTTATTGCGTCTGTAAAGTTTTGGTTGTGTTGACCGAATCAAGATATCCTCCTATCTTGATTTGGTATGACGTTTAGTTTGTTTGTGTTGTAAAACAGTTGCATGTGTGCATACTGTTAAGTTTTTATGTTTTTGATCTTGTTGTCTGTGTAGTATGTCTATTAGTAGAGTTCCTTGATGAATCACTTCTTCATGCAAATGAGTTGTGCTTCATACGAGTGAGTTGTTCCTTCATACGAGTGAATGGTCCTTCGTACGAGCCATTTCTTGTTCGTGCAAGTGACCATTTAAGAAGAACTTGCTTGTTCGTACAAGCCTTTTGCTTATTCATACGAGCAAGTTTCTGGTTCGTACGAGCCATGTGCTTGTTCATGCGAGTGACAAGTTGCATGCACCTATATAAACAGACATGCATCTCACGTGTTAAGATAGAGAGAGCACATAAAGAATATATAGAGAGATAAGCAGTTTATTCAAGAAGTGCATGTACTGGGTCTCTCTACAAATCAATATAGTGAACATTTGAAGATATATCTTTTGTTATATTAGTTGTGCTCTTGCTTTGGTTTGCATATACACTTGGATTCCGCACTCGTGTGCGTGTTAAACAACAAGGAAGTAGGTTATCTTGATACTATGAGTGGACCTACAGCTGAATGTTTCTTTTTCTTTTCCTCTTTCTCAAACCAACTGCTCCGCCATGGAACAAAACCATCCAATCGTTCCTCTACATCATTCTCGGAGCTTCTACGATCTTTCCTCCACTTGTTCTTTAGTGGTGCAACATATTTCTTGTCATGAATAGCTTCAAAGAATTTCTTTGCAATAGGCTCAGATTCTTGCTTCAGATAGATTCAATCTAATCAGAGTCTCTTTATCCATATGATTAAGTATCAGCTCATCATCCTCTTTCTTCTCTAAGTTTGGAAACATATCGTCCACCATCATCTGTAAGAATCTTGGATATTGAAGAAACTTTTCTCTTGTAATGTTTGACACCATTTGATCAAAATTAACTTTGGTGAAGTTGTATGGTAGATTTAGCGTTAGTGCTGCAATTATGCACATTTGATAATCAAGTATATCAT
>CAMTDV010000777.1:0-12760 GCA_947069175.1 Scalesia atractyloides | reverse complement strand
AGTGAAGAGCAAAGGGAAACATGACAGGACTACTCAAGGCATTTTGTCTTATTAACTGAGCAAAGTAAGAAATATTGAAGACTTTGCCAAAGAAATGAGTAAGACTATGTCAGAAAGGTTTATTAATGCTGAGCTTGATGAAGAACTGAAACAGGATTATCATGACCATATAAATGCAGCTGAACAGGATTATCTTGACCATGAAGAGTACAATTCAAGGATTGGTCTGCAAATGAGATTAAAGAAGAAATTGATAGAATTCAGGCTATGCTCAAGGATCCATTACACAAGCTAACTCCACCTGATTGGAAAAAGACTAAACCTGTTGATCAAAATAATGCCTTGAAGATTAAAAGGATGAAAGCTAAGCTAGTTGCTGCCAACTATGGCTCATCAAGGTCTGTTCTAAGATGGTCAGAGTCTAGGGTACTTGATACCTACAAAAGACTTAAAGAGCTAAGAAAGAAAGAACCTTCGGTTCCAAGAAAGCCAGCATATCCACCAACAACAATCCCTCAACAGACCCAAGCCTCCAAAAAGCCACTATCTTACTCAGACTTGCCTTAAACCAAGTAAAAAACACAAAAGCACATGGAAGAAGATGCTGGGGAGAAGTTTGAAGAGCACATGAAAGATGGAATCAAAAATCAATTGTTTTACCATACAGATGCTGCAAGTGATAAGCTTAAAGAAATTATCTCAAACCTTGTTAGTAGACCTCAATCGCCAAACTCATCAAGAATAACTCTTCACCCACAAAAACCATCTAGTCCAAAAATTTTAAAGTGGAAGTCAACCTCAGAAACCCATGAATTGACCTTTCTCAGATCAGATGGTAAAATTCAAAAGCTTATTATGGAGGATGCATAAGGTCTGGATGCATCTGACCACCAAGATCTGATGAACCTTAAACTTCAAAGGGATTTTGATGACATGATTTCCCTAGACTATGAATTACAATTCAAAGGACAGATAAGGGAAACGCTGATGAGAAATAAAGATCAACAATAAAGAAAAGTTTTAGCATCATCTTTTCTAGGGGGAGATTGTTGGATCTATTAAACCTTACAAAAGAACAGATGATTGAAAAGCCAAAATAGTCTCTAACATCTGATCCTGAATAATAATACTCATAAGGTTTTCTGCTCTAAACTCCGCTCTCACTTAAAGACTATTTACAAAGGTCTGTTAGAGACAATCTCTGATAAAGAAACAAAGAACTATTATGGCAAAGGTCTGCTGATGAGTACCTCTGATGAAGATAAAGTCTGTTGAAGTAAAGTCTGCTGAGAATATCTCAACAATTGTTATCATCAGAGTTTATATTGTATTTTAATGTAACAATGTTTAGGTCTAGCAAAGGTTAGAGTTTTTTTAGTTTGTTAAATGTCACTTTCATAGTGACGTCAGCCAAAGATACTCAGTGGTTTGTAATATACTATAAATAGAACAATGCCTCTACTGTTCTATCTATCACTTTTCATCTACACATTTTGTACGAACAAATTAGAGTGATCTTAGGCTGAGGGAGAGTTATGTAATTGCATGCATACGTGATGAATATTCCAAAACATTGTCAATGAAAATATTCTTCCAATTCTTGTGAATCAAAGTTTATATTTCCGCTGCATTTATTTTTGATTTATCTTCATTCATTACTTTCCAAGGTCGGAGAAAGCTTTGTCCAAACTTTTGGTCTAAATGACCTAGAAGGTAAAACTTCCTTTGGCAAGCAGGAATTACATGTTGAGTTCATAGAACGTGGGTATGAGGGTCAGTTATCTGGTGGTACTATTTTTAAACCAAACTTTCCTGTTGAAATGAGATATTTTTTCCATACCTTACTTACTTGTCTTTCAGCAAAGACCAACTCATTTAATGTAATTCCACAAAATATTCAATATATGGGATATGCTATTTTGATAAAATCTTATTTAATCTATCCAAGGTGTTGTTTATGGACTTGGTGGCAAATTATAATAAAATTTCATAAATAAAGCTTTTTCTTTTATATCCAATGCTTTTAAGCTACTATCTATTAAAACAACTTCTAGAAAATGATTTTAAACAGGGAGTTGTCTTTGAGATGAAGAGTCATACAACTGAAACTTTTACTATAATAAAAAATATGGAGTCAAAGGTTTCTAAAACAAAAGCAAAGGGGGGGTGAGAAAATTTTGGATGAAACCACATCACAAGCTAAAACCTCTATTGCTGAGCCTACTGCTCCTGGTGATCATGACACCAATACTGGTGTTGTGAAACCGACACCAGAAAAATCCAAAAAAAACCATCTAAATCAAAAAATCCCACCAAAACCAAAATTCATAAAAAGGCACCTTTGGAAGATGAGATCCTAGAGGATAACCTTGTGGTAGCACAAAAGCCACTTGAAACCAGTGTTGTTACTTCCTCACAACAGTTTGAAAGATCTCCACCTAAAAGCTAAACTCCTGCTGCTTCCTCACCAAAGGAACAGCTTGTAAGCACAAGGATCCCACATCATGAAGCAGGTGATTCAATTGAATCTTTGTTTCTAAGCCCCTCTCCCAGGGCAAATTCAATTTCTACTCCACAACCATCACCCTCAATTCCACCTACTATCATACCTCTGTTTCGTGCAATTGAGATAACTCAGACACAAATCAGTTCCTCTCATTCACATGTTCATGAGAGTTTACCTCCACATGTGAATGAGTCTGAGTTAACTCTCTTTGTTAACCCAGAAAACGGTTGATAAGGTTACACCCCATGAGTTACAAGTAACTCTTGGTGGTAACTTACGTGAAGTAGCCACTACAACTGATGACACAATACTGAGGACTTCCAACTGGAGCAGAGGTTACAATTGTAGCCTTAACATTGTCGCCTTTAAGGAAGTCTGATGGATGTAACCACTGTCTAACTTAAGTGAAGTAGCCACTACAACTGATGACACAATAGTGTTTTAGTTAGACAGTGGTTACATTCATCAGACTTCCATAAAGGCGACAATTGATAAAGCTACAATTGTAACCTCTGCTCCAGTTGGAAGTCCTCAGTACCAAGACAAAGGGGCACTTGGGTCTGATAACATGGAGATTCCTCCTGTTGATGATCCAAATACAACTACCCCTGGTAGGAATTTAGATAATCCTATTAAATTAGGTGATGAATTGAGATACAATGAATTGACAGAGAGAATGACATCAATAGAGTCTTCAATCACTGAAATGCAAGATATGATGAAGCAGATGTTACAAAATTCTCAAAGCCAACCATCAACATAGAAAATTACCAATGAGCTATGGAAATATGTGCAACCAATCATTATAGCACAAATGAATTTGGCTAACATTCACCATCAAGCTCACATGAAGCTTATCAGAAACATGGTTGAGGCAAGATACAAAGATACTCAAGCTGACATCAAGGCCATTAAAGAACATTTGGTAAAGACCACTGGCTCTGCCCCAACAACAATCCTTCGAGAAGAAGTTAATGACGATGCCAAAAGGGGGAGAGTGATAAACTGAGAAAGTTGCAGCCAGATTCAAAGGTGCAACAAAAGCTAGGGTCTGTTACAACCACTGCTGCAAATCAAACTTCTACTGTGTCATCAGATGCTAGTGTTCAAAAAGGGATTAATGAGACCCTGAACAAACTAGTAGAAGAAATTGCCACAAAAAAGCAGAAAAGGCAAGATACATAGGAAGCTAAAGCTTCTAAACTAAATGAAGAAGAAAATGCCAAGCAGATGGAAAAAGAAGACATTGGCACTTCAAAAAAAAAGAAAGTCAACAAGAAATGTCAAACAGTCAATAACTACCTCTTCTAAAACCACTGTCATGCCTACAACAAGTGTATCCTCTACTCGAACAAAACAAACACCACCACCTCAAAAGAAACAACCCTTACCAAAAAATCATCTTCATCACTAACAGATGTTAGTATAGCTGATGTGCTAGCAGATGCTGGAACAGCAGATGTTCCAACAGATGTTAATCAAACCTTTGCCATGATCGCATTTCCCACTTTAACCCAACCATTATCCATACCACCAAGAATCCATTATGACCACCTTCATAACAAATCAGATTCTAACGCAAAAGAAAAACCTATGTTGTTGAAGATGATGATGAAGAGATTCCATCACCAGTTCCTTTGTCATCAAAACCTATCAGTTCATCACCATCCTCATCATTTTCACCTAAAACCACTTCACTTCCAACCATTTATCAACCACCATGCATCATACCTTTTGCTGCCAAATATCCTCTGGAACTGATAGCTGTGTGAAAAGAATTGAATCATTCTTCACAGTAGATAATAATACAAAACTTGACTTTCCATCTCTCTTTGGTTACAGAAAGCCAAGAATTTTAGATGAATATCTAGAGTTGAAGGCTAGACAGGCTGAGAATATTGCCAAAGTGAAGAGCAAAAGGGAAACATGACAGGACTACTCAAGGCATTTTGTCTTATGAACTGAGCAAAGTAAGAAATATTGAAGACTTTGCCAAAGAAATGAGTAAGACTATGTCAGAAAGGTCTATTAATGCTCAGCTTGATGAAGAACTGAAACAGGATTATCATGACCATATAAATGCAGCTGAAATAGGAT
This sequence comes from Scalesia atractyloides, assembly GCA_947069175.1. NCBI lineage: Eukaryota > Viridiplantae > Streptophyta > Magnoliopsida > Asterales > Asteraceae > Scalesia > Scalesia atractyloides. Next base: position 8,157 of record CAMTDV010000777.1, on the reverse strand, counting down.
TATCTTGACCATGAAGAGTACAATTCAAGGATTGGTCTGCAAATGAGATTAAAGAAGAAATGGATAGAATTCAGGTTTTGCTCAAGGATCCATTACACAAGCTAACTCCACCTGGTTGGAAAAAGACTAAACCTGTTGATCAAAATAATGCCTTGAAGATTAAAAGGATGAAAGCTAAGCTAGTTGCTGCAAACTATGGCTCATCAAGGTCTGTTCTAAGATGGTCAGAGTCTAGGGTACTTGATACCTACAAAAGACTTATAGAGCTTAGAAAGAAAGATCCTTCGGTTCCAAGAAAGCCAGCATATCCACCAACAACAATCCCTCAACAGACCCAAGCCTCCAAAAAGCCACTATCTTACTCAGACTTGCGTTAAACCAAGTAAAAAACGCAAAAGCACATGGAAGAAGATGCTGAGGAGAAGTTTGAAGAGCACATGAAAGATGGAATCAAAAATCAATTGTTTTACCATACAGATGCTGCAAGTGATAAGCTTAAAGAAATTATCTCAAACCTTGTTAGTAGACCTCAATCGCCAAACTCATCAAGAATAACTCTTCACCCACAAAAACCATCTAGTCCAAAAATTTTAAAGTGGAAGTCAACCTCAGAAACCCATGAATTGACCTTTCTCAGATCAGATGGTAAAATTCAAAAGCTTACTATGGAGGATGCATAAGGTCTGGATGCATCTGACCTCCAAGATCTGATGAACCTTAAACTTCAAAGGGATTTTGATGACATGATTTCCCTAGACTATGAATTACAATTCAAAGGACAGATAAGGGAAACGCTGATGATAAATAAAGATCAACAATAAAGAAAAGTTTTAGCATCATCTTTTCTAGGGGGAGATTGTTGGATCTATTAAACCTTACAAAAGAACAGATGATTGAAAAGCCAAAATAGTCTCTAACATCTGATCCTGAATAATAATACTCATAAGGTTTTCTGCTCTAAACTTCGCTCTCACTTAAAGACTATTCACAAAGGTCTGTTAGAGACAATCTCTGATAAAGAAACAAAGAACTATTATGGCAAAGGTCTGCTGATGAGTACCTCTGATGAAGATAAAGTCTGTTGAAGTAAAGTCTGCTGAGAATATCTCAACAATTGTTATCATCAGAGTTTATATTGTATTTTAATGTAACAGTGTTTAGGTCTAGCAAAGGTTAGAGTTTTTTTAGTTTGTTAAATGTCACTTTCATAGTGACGTCAGCCAAAGATACTCAGTGGTTTGTAATATACTATAAATAGAACAATGCCTCTACTATTCTATCTATCACTTTTCATCTACACATTCTGTACGAACAAATTAGAGTGATCTTAGGCTGAGGAAGAGTTATGTAATTGCATGCATACGTGATGAATATTCCAAAATATTGTCAATGAAAATATTCTTCCAATTCTTGTGAATCAAAGTTTATATTTCCGCTGCATTTATTTTTGATTGATCTTCATTCATTACTTTCCAAGGTCGGAGAAAGCTTTGTCCAAACTTTTGGTCTAAATAACCTAGAAGGTAAAACTTCCTTTGGCAAGCAGGAATTACATGTTGAGTTCATAGAACGTGGGTATGAGGGTCAGTTATCTGGTGGTACTATTTTTAAACCAAACTTTCCTGTTGAAATGAGATATTTTTTCCATACCTTACTTACTTGTCTTTCAGCAAAGACCAACTCATTTAATGTATTTCCACAAAATATTCAATATATGGGATATGGTATTTTGATAAACCAAGTAAAAATCGCAAAAGCACATGGAAGAAGATGTTGAGGAGAGGTTTGAAGAGCACATGAAAGATGGAAACAAAAATCAATTGTTTTACCATACAGATGCTGCAAGTGATAAGCTTAAAGAAATTATCTCAAACCTTGTTAGTAGACCTCAATCGCCAAACTCATCAAGAATAACTCTTCACCCACAAAAACCATCTAGTCCAAAAATTTTAAAGTGGAAGTCAACCTCAGAAACCCATGAATTGACCTTTCTCAGATCAGATGGTAAAATTCAAAAGCTTACTATGGAGGATGCATAAGGTCTGGATGCATCTGACCTCCAAGATCTGATGAACCTTAAACTTCAAAGGGATTTTGATGACATGATTTCCCTAGACTATGAATTACAATTCAAAGGACAGATAAGGGAAACGCTGATGATAAATAAAGATAAACAATAAAGAAAAGTTTTAGCATCATCTTTTCTAGGGGGAGATTGTTGGATCTATTAAACCTTACAAAAGAACAGATGATTGAAAAGCCAAAATAGTCTCTAACATCTGATCCTGAATAATAATACTCATAAGGTTTTCTGCTCTAAACTCCGCTCTCACTTAAAGACTATTCACAAAGGTCTGTTAGAGACAATCTCTGATAAAGAAACAAAGAACTATTATGGCAAAGGTCTGCTGATGAGTACCTCTGATGAAGATAAAGTCTGTTGAAGTAAAGTCTGCTGAGAATATCTCAACAATTGTTATCATCAGAGTTTATATTGTATTTTAATGTAACAGTGTTTAGGTCTAGCAAAGGTTAGAGTTTTTTTAGTTTGTTAAATGTCACTTTCATAGTGACGTCAGCCAAAGATACTCAGTGGTTTGTAATATACTATAAATAGAACAATGCCTCTACTGTTCTATCTATCACTTTTCATCTACACATTCTGTACGAACAAATTAGAGTGATCTTAGGCTGAGGGAGAGTTATGTAATTGCATGCATACGTGATGAATATTCCAAAACATTGTCAATGAAAATATTCTTCCAATTCTTGTGAATCAAAGTTTATATTTCCGCTGCATTTATTTTTGATTTATCTTCATTCATTACTTTCCAAGGTCGGAGAAAGCTTTGTCCAAACTTTTGGTCTAAATGACCTAGAAGGTAAAACTTCCTTTGGCAAGCAGGAATTACATGTTGAGTTCATAGAACGTGGGTATGAGGGTCAGTTATCTGGTGGTACTATTTTTAAACCAAACTTTCCTGTTGAAATGAGATATTTTTTCCATACCTTACTTACTTGTCTTTCAGCAAAGACCAACTCATTTAATGTAATTCCACAAAATATTCAATATATGGGATATGCTATTTTGATAAACCAAGTAAAAAACGCAAAAGCACATGGAAGAAGATGTTGAGGAGAGGTTTGAAGAGCACATGAAAGATGGAATCAAAAATCAATTGTTTTACCATACAGATGCTGCAAGTGATAAGCTTAAAGAAATTATCTCAAACTTTGTTAGTAGACCTCAATCGCCAAACTCATCAAGAATAACTCCTCACCCACAAAAACCATCTAGTCCAAAAATTTTAAAGTGGAAGTCAACCTCAGAAACCCATGAATTGACCTTTCTCAGATCAGATGGTAAAATTCAAAAGCTTACTATGGAGGATGCATAAGGTCTGGATGCATCTGACCTCCGAGATCTGATGAACATTAAACTTCAAAGGGATTTTGATGACATGATTTCCCTAGACTATGAATTACAATTCAAAGGACAGATAAGGGAAACGATGATGAGAAATAAAGATCAACAATAAAGAAAAGTTTTAGCATCATATTTTCTAGGGGGAGATTGTTGGATCTATTAAACCTTACAAAAGAACAGATGATTGAAAAGCCAAAATAGTCTCTAACATCTGATCCTGAATAATAATACTCATAATGGTTTTCTGCTCTAAACTCCGCTCTCACTTAAAGACTATTCACAAAGGTCTGTTAGAGACAATCTCTGATAAAGAAACAAAGAACTATTATGGCAAAGGTCTGCTGATGAGTACCTCTGATGAAGATAAAGTCTGTTGAAGTAAAGTCTGCTGAAGACTAACAAAGGATAAAGCCCAACAGAGAATATCTCAACAATTGTTATCATCAAATTTTATATTGTATTTTAATGTAACAGTGTTTAGGTCTAGCAAAGATTAGGGTTTTTTTAGTTTGTTAAATGTCACTTTCATAGTGACGTCAGCCAAAGATGCTCAGTGGTTTGTAATATACTATAAATAGAAAAATTCCTGTACTGTTCTATCTATCACTTTTCGTCTACACATTCTGTACGAACAAATTAGAGTGATCTTAGGCTGAGGGAGAGTTATGTAATTGCATGCATACGTGATGAATATTCCAAACCATTGTCAATGAAAATATTCTTCCAATTCTTGTGAATCAAAGTTTATATTTCCGCTGCATTTATTTTTTATTTATCTTCATTCATTACTTTCCATCTTAAAACTTTCACAACAACTCAAACTCAGATCCTAATAGCCTTTGTCCAGAATATTTGTCGAATATTCACCTATAATAAATACCAATGATTGGTTGTTCATGAGATGAAAGCTCATGGGTAGAGAACCAGTTTCATAAAGTTGCATTAGAGAACGATATCAGATGTAACTCGCTTCAAAAATATCTTCATGATCTTAGGCATAAGTAGTTTTGAAACTAGAATATCTTTATATCCTTTGACCTAAGGAACATACTTGAACTAACTTTAGCTAAAGGTTATTCTTGGATCTTAGCTAACGTTGTTCCTGAAATAAGGGAGTAACAAGGGTATTTGATTGGGAATCAATTTGAAGTTAAGTGGGAGTTGTATGTAGCCAAATAAATTTTGTTCTCCTTTAAGAAATGAGTGGGACATTTCGGCGCCCCCGCTGATGCGAACTGGTGTAAAAATACATTTGTTGGACCACTTCAAATCTGAGAACGAGAATAAGAATAGTTAAACAATATACGAGAATGAATACGGATCCATGTCTCATTTTTAACCTATGTTCTTAACAGAAAGGATGAAAAGATTTGGTGACCATGGCTATAGTATTTGGTTAAGTAAGGGGTCACTTGAACACAAAGAATTAGTTGACGAAATGATACGTTATACCTTCCTAGGGGCAGTAAGATGCAGCTAGGTGTCCATCACTATGCATGTTGAGTGAGTTAGGTAATCGATAAATCATCCAAGTGGAAGATTATTGGATATGGGATGTCCAACGATTCGATTACTCAATGTTAATAACGATGTACGATCCAAAGAGTTACACTTTGATGACAAACAAGTTATAGTATTTAAGGGTTAAATCACAAAATGCAATTTGACGAAATGCGGGAATTATATATTTAGTGAAATGTCTAATTAAATGTTTATTTTGTGAATGATGTATTTATCAATTAATTGTTTGGAAATAATTACAAAATGTAAATAATAATATTATATTTATGAGATATATATAATAGATGAAGTATTTATATTAGACTACAATTAGGTAAGGACCTAAGTGTAAAAGTCTCCTTGTATAACTACATGGGTTTTCAATCACAAGAGTTTCATCACCATTATACCATTATGGGACAAAGAAAGCCAAAACCCACACATCACCACCACCGACCGTTACCGGCTCCCCTTGCTGGACCGACCACCGCCAACTGTTAACCACCCTTGACCAATGCCCACAGCTTGCACCACCCCTTGCCGCCGGCTTGCACGCAGAACTGATTCCGGTGAATTGGTTTCCGAAACCCGATGCCACATCGTTGTCGATCCGACCCAAATTACGACCTAGTTTCGGATGAACAGGATTTTAATGCATCACCTTGTTTTATGTGCCGTCTTTCATGGTGTTTCACGTTAATTCAATAGTTGATTGAGGCTTGGGTGATCCTGAACCCGTCAACTAGCATGACTTATGTGGAATCCATTGTGTTTATGCAGCTTTCATTAGCATGGTACAAAATCTGAAACACTTTATGAATGTGCATAATTGTTTAAATGAAGTGTATCCAAATATTCTAGGGAATTTACATTGGATTTAAATAACGTGTACACAGTTCCACTACATGATTAATATGTGATATTATAAAATGATAAACTTGAATTTATTTTAAATAAATTCTACTGTTAGTACTGAGCAACATGTGATGTACAACGCATGAGCTGATGCGCATCGCATCACATCACAAACAGAAGATGGGATGCATTAGGCAGTGATGCACAGGTGGTGAATCTCTTATATATATGGGTTGTGATGTGTTTGTAGCTCATAACTTTGGAGTGCTAGCCTTTGAAAGGAGAGAGATTTTAATCAAAACATTTAAAAAAGAGTAAAGTGCCAAATGGTCCCTAAGGTTTGATCACATTAGTCAAAAACTCAATTCTTTTGAATCTGGATCATGTGGTTTTAATTTTGTTGTCATTTTCATCCAAACTCAATATCTAGTCAGATTTTTCAGTTAACATCCAGTTTTTTTTTGTCTTTTTCATCCCCTTTAATGAAGGGTAAAATGGTCAGATTTTTTTAATTTGTTATAATAAAACATTAAAAAACTATTTGCCCTTCATTAAAAGGGAGGAAAAAGACAAAAAAAAGTTGGATGTTAACTGAAAAATATGACCAAATTTTGATTTTTGGATGAAAATGACAACAACATTTAAACCATAGGGACTGGTTTGAATTTTAGACTAAAGTGGCAAAAGTGACCAAATCTCAAGGAGCATTTTAGCAGTGTACTTAAAAAAATCTACTCTTAACACATCCAAACGTGCAGAATCCATAAGAATGTGTGTGATAATGAAGCAAGAATGTAAATAAATGTTTTACCATGTGAACAAGACCGTTCCTAGAATATCATCTACACCGATTCCCAACACAGTTTTCCCGATCTATTACAACTTCATAACTTTTAATTCAAACGATTTGCTACTATGTGTGCATCACTTCTCACCAACATTCTCTTTCTCTCTTGACCCATTTTAAGATTTTTAACCAAAGTCGAGCCGAAATTCAAGAACAAATTTGAAGAACAAACTCCATGTGTCTAATTGATATATTAGTATAACGCATGGCCTATTCCTTATTTACTTGTTTATTTTCATGTGTGCGGTGGGCTTAAAATGTACTAGATAAAATAAATACATCATTCTATATAAACATTTTCTAAAGAAGAATGAAAATTATGTTCCTTGTCCTATGCATCGTGTGTATTTGTTCAAAGGGTGTATATTGAGTTTACAATAAATAAAAACTTCAAATTTCATGTAAATAGCAAAACAAAGAAAGTGACAAAAATATACAAAAGCTAAAACTTTCTTTGTTTAAGTATAGAAAGAAAGTCTTATCTAGTTTTCCCACTCTCTTTCGACTTCCTAACATTTAGTTGAAACGTTTTGTTGCTAAGTTTGCATCACCTCTCTCTCTCTCTCTTTGTCTCTCATTTTGAGATTTCAACAGCCCAAATGCAATAATAAATTAGAAGAACAAACTTCATGTGTCCACTCAATGTATAATATTCTATATAATATTTTTTCACGTTGTTTATTTACGTATTTATTTTCACATATTGGGTTGAGTTAAAATGTATAAGATAACATAAAGAATATATTTAGTATACACATTTTCCAAGAAGAAGAAAATTGCATTCCTTGTCTTATGCATTATGTGATTTTGTGCAATATGTATATCAAGTATGCAAGGAATAAAGTCTTTAATTTTCATGTAAATAGCTAAACAAAGAAAGTGACAAAAAACTTATTATACTTGTAACACCTCAACCCGGATGGCTTAACGTGTCATAATAACAGTGGATCAGAACAAAAGTCATAATTCCATTCACATTAAAGTTAGGGTTACATTTCTAAAGAAAGTTAATAGCCCTAATGCCCAAAAACACATATTTGTTTTATAAAAGTGACGAATGTCTTCGGTTAGCATCCTAAGGTTTATTCTTCACTCTTCACCCAGCCCAAAGTAACCTATGAACCTGTTGTTAAATAAAATATACGGAATGAGCCAAATGCCTAATACAGAATAATAGGCTCAAATAGCAAATAAATAAACAACTGAAATGATATCACTGTATTTCGTAATGTGAAATTGATAATAAGCGAAACAACACAAAGTGAAGCATAACATATAACTACAATGAATCATATCATATGAATGTACCCATAAGTCACAAAGTCTATCACATGAGACAGTGCGGGTTGGCCTACCCGACATCCATCTCTAGAAACATACCTAGGATATATCCATACGCCTCCTAGTCGCTATGTGCCACACTTGTATCTAGGGACATCGCGAACTGATAACTCCATCATGGGAGGAGCCAGAGAGCTTTGGGTAGCGGATCATAGATAAATGGAATCAAATATAACACTAATGTTGG
>CAMTDV010000776.1:0-11188 GCA_947069175.1 Scalesia atractyloides | reverse complement strand
GATAGAAAATATATATAAGGAAGAGAGGGATGATGGGATTATGAAAGGAAGAAAGAGAGATCTTTAGGATAACCCCTCTGGGCGTGCAGGGGTGGTGTTTGTCATATTTTCCATTTCAATTGCTCTTGAATACATCCCTTAGTTTGGCCATGTTTGCTTTCTATCCTTTCTCTCTTCATCGTCAAAAAACATAATCTTTGTTATTTATTTTTTGTAAATTACAGCAAAACTATCATTATTCTGCCAAAAGGAATCCCATCAAATCTTTTATGAGGGGTTAAAAATGCCATTTTAGTTTTTTTTGGGCCATTTTTGCCAGTATAACCAAAGGTTTTTTTTTTTTGGGTTTTTTTGGGTCCAAAAAAATTTTTTATTTCAGCGTTTGCCTTTTTAATCCCTGGGTTAATTTCCCTCCTTTTTTTATGTTAACGAAAAAGGGAAAATTGTCATTTAATTGAAATTTGTTAACAGAAGATAAATTCGGCCATAAAAATGACCAAATTTCCCTTCTTTTGACAAAAAAAAATGGTAAGTTGACACAGTGGATAAAATGGCAAAATTGAAAATTTTTTGAACCAACAAGCGAAAAAAAAAAACTTTTTATAAACTGATTAAAAAGGCCAAATCACAGGGGGCTAAAATGGATTTTAATCTTTTTAAAATTTTTTTTTCATATAATTAGTGAGTAAATTTCACAAAAATCTTTATGTTTCCTCAAACTTGGGAGGTTTCCCGCCTTAATGTTTAAAGTTGTAAAAAAACGCCCTTTAAGTTTATTTTTTTTGCGGGTTTTTAAACCCTTTTCAGCTAAACCCCGTTATGTTCTTCAGTTAAGTTCCCTCCATGCATAACCATGTAGGGTATATTTGTCATTTTTTGGGTTTTCATGTGAGGGAACTTAACTGAAAAAAAAACGTGGTTAGCTTTAAAAAGGGTTGAACCGCAACAAAAAAAAATTTAAAAACGTTTTTTAGCAACCCTTTTAAACATTAAGGTGGAACTGCAAGTTTTGAGAAAAAATAAAAGGGTGTTTTGGCAATTTATCTAATTAGTTTATTAAACTTTAGAATAGAAAAAGTTAAAATATAATTTACCTTTGTTTTTATTTATTTATTATTTATTTATTTGTGAATTCCACAGTGGTTACAACAAAACCAAGAAAACACCCATAAAGCCCTTGAAAAGTTTAAGCAGGTAAATAATAATTTAATTTGGGAATCTTCTTTTTTTATTGTTGAATTTGTTCATCGTTTATGTTTTTTTTCTTCAAATCTGTTCCCGGGTTTGTGTTTCTAGGGTTCATATCTTTGCTCTAATGGAGTCAAGCCCAAATTTTGATATATGTTTTCCAAGTGGGTTGCGAACAGGGCACCCTTGTAAAAGGATAAACCGCAATTATTACTTGATCCTTTTTTTAAAAAAAGGTTTAAACTTTATGCTATCAATTTGCACATTTTTTTTTTTTCGTATACCATAACAAAAACGCAAATTGTAATGTAATGTAAACAAGATACGTAATTAAACGACGTGTTTGTTGCAAAAAACCTTTAAACTAAATTTCAAAAAAAAACGCTTCCTGACTTAATATTAGAAAAGGGCCGGTTCCCTAAAAGCTTCCGCACAACAAATTTTGTCAAATTTCCTACATTTGCGATAGTTTCCAAAAAGATATATAAAAAACAAATTTTGTGACCAGTTTTCCCACATTTCCGATGGATTTTTGCTTTGGGAAAAATGCGCCCCTTTTTTTATAGTAGGTTGTTCCTTTACAATCGTGTGGGTGTAATCAGGACGCTTCTTTGGGGATGGAGGGGGGGGCCCGACCCTAAACTTTTCGCTCATAAGATACCTTAGTTTTGTATAAAAAATTTTTGGATGTATACTTTTCGACCCCTGGTTGGGAAAACTCAACTTCGGGGTGTGTAACAAATTAAATGATGAAAAGTCTTTATGTTTTTTTTTAAATTTTGTTCAGGGAAAGGTAAAAAATGGTGTCAAATTTGGGGATACACCAACTCCCTATTTATATTTGTGTTGGCTGTGATTTCATGTCTTTACTGTATTCTTACTTTAAATTTGGTAGAATCAAGGTAAAATTTTTAAATTAAAGGGGCTTTTTCTATAACGAAATACCCCCTCCATGCCTACAACTTTCAAAATAACTTTTTTATAAAAAATCGTATATGAGGAAATGGAAGGTTGGGGAAATAAAACGGGGGACTGTTAAAATACCAGTCCCCATATGGTAAGTGTCTTATATTAAAAATTGGGCTTTTTGATCTTAAATATTTTAAAAAGGTTTTTTTTTTTTTTTTTTAAATTTAAGTGACAAATGAAAAATTACTTGCTCACTTCAGCAGAAAATTTTAGTTTTGCAAGAGAGACAATTTGGACGTAGGATTGGGTTTTGGATGACTCAACATTCCCTTTGGTTTCGAAGCATATTTAGCTTTTATAAAAACCCAAAAACCTAACCAATTAATTTTGATAAAAAAAAAACATTATTATTTAAAAATTTAAATATTAGTTTGAAAATTATCTTAAAAAAAAGGGTCAACATATTACTCGTGTCCTCTAAACAAATGTATCTTCACATTGTGGTTTAAAAGAGATAATTTTTAAATATTTCCCGAATTGTTAAAATGTTTTTTTATATAGATTTTCAAACATATAAAAAAAAAATTAGACAATTAAGTATACCCAGCATGTGAGGGTTACTTTTTATTATATTTTAAGAATATGCAAAACTTAGAAGGGGGCCTTTCTAAAGGGAGACCCCAACCACGAAAAAGGGGCCGCTGATTATTTATTGATATTAACGTTGGGAATTTAAAAATATTGATTTAAACCCATTTTTAAAAACTAGGAAAGTTGACAAATTTATTAAATTTTATATATATATTATTATATAAAGGTAGGGATTCATGAAAGAAAATAAAAAAGTTGAAAAGGATAATAAAGTTTTTGGAGGTGACATGTGTTTCTTTTTTTTTTTTTTTTAGTTTAAGGGGTTTAAAAGTGTAATTTAAATTAAATTTAAAAATTTTCTAATTTTGGAATAAATATATGTAACCGATTTTTTGCAGTTATTTTGTAGGGTTTTTCAAATTTGAGGCAAATCTTATAAAGAAATAAACCCCCATAACTAATAAAAACCCACAAAAATTTTATATTAAAAGGGAAATATTCTTATAGAGAACAAAAATTAAAACAGAAACAATTTCCCTAATATAAAATAAATTTGGTACTCATATTAAAGAAAAAAACAACTCGTTATATGGCATAATTTTTTTAAAAAAAGAGTTACGTATAAAAAGTTATTAAAGTTTAAAAAAAGAGGAATTTGCATGCATTAATTTTTGGTTCTTAATTTAAAAATTTAAATTTACCTTTATTCCTTAATTTAAAAAATTTAAAATTTGTTTTAATAGTCAACACTATTTACAAGATTGTCATCAATATGGTCCACCATTTGATTAATAATTAATGGTTTAGATTCTTTCTTATATTTCTCATACTTTTATATTTTCTTACAATAACCTCACTTTACAATATATATATAAGAGAGAGAGAAATAAAATCATATATGTGAAAATGGTTATGTCACTTTCATTAATTAATATGTGAAAAAGATTTTAAAGTTTTCTTTTTTTTTTATATTACTTTTAATAAACAGTCGGTTATCCAAAGCAACGTTACATTGGTCCTTTCATCCAAAAAGTGGGATGTCTGACTTGTAAATTATAATATAAAAAATAATAAATAAATAATCAATTTAATTAATACATTTGCGCTCTCGCCTTTAGGGTGGTGCGGTTTCTAAACGGGGTTCTGCAGGTGGTAAGTAGTAAGACCGCGCATGTTAAGGAGCAGAATTTTTTTTTTTTAACAGCGCGGGGTTTTTTTATTCAGAAGGGGTAAGGCTCAACTTGTTGCCTGTTACTAGCATTAGTCTGTAATTGTCTCTGTTTTATTATGAATTTTAAAAAAATTTTCGTGAAAAAAGAAAATTATTATACCTATAAAATAATTAAATTAATTATTTTAAAAAGGTTAAATTAATATATTGACTTTTTCTTGAACTATATATTTTTAACTGTGAATTTTTTTCTGAACTTAGATATATTTTTAACTATAAAACTCATGATAATTTTCTATTTTGGAAAAATTACAGGGATGTTTTTTCAGGCAATCTTTACATCTGTAGCAAAGGTTGATTACCTTACTCTTAGACATGGGTTCATCAATGTAAGTACCTAAAAATACCCCAAGCTTATTGTGTTCGTTAATTTTATAAAAAAAAAACAAAAAAAAAACATCATTCGGATTATATTTGGAGGGTTATAAACCCGATGTGATTTTTTTTGCATTAAATCTCAAATTTTGTTCACAAATTTTAACCATTTTGAACTCATTTTTTGTTATTTTTTATTAATTTAAAATTTTTTTTGTGTAATTACGACAATTTAACTCCGGAAAGTCAAATCAGTTTGATTTTCAAAATATATTAGTTTGATCGCTTGAAGAAGATTTCAAAGTTGTTGTTGGAATAAGGGGAATTTGTTTTTGTTTTAAGTATTTTGTATTTTTTTTTAAAATATTTCAAAATGAAATTTATAAAATTTAATCGTCGTATATGCAGTTTCCCATTGTGTGGTTTTTTGCTGTTTTGCTTCTTCTCACCAACACCCTGGTAAACAGGACAAATCTATAGTTTTTATATTACAATTTTTTTATCAATACATATTCTTATTTTACTTACAAATTAATAAACAAATGCTTTTAATTTAAATAAATACAAGAGATTCATAACTTTTATGTTTATTCTATTGACAATTTTGGGATGCATACCTATGGCTGCCCTTCAAACCCACTAATTGTAAGTACTTTTTTCATATGTCCCCACACGATTTGTCAAACAAACATTTAAAAAATTTTATTTTTATTTTATACAAAGGTTGCTTTAAAAACAAAAAATGTCCATGTTTGATTTGATTGATTTTGACCCCCAAACGCCGTTTGACCTTTTATTCGTTCTCTTTGAGAACATGGTTTTCATTTTTTCAAATATGTTTAATACAAGTTCTAATTTTCAAGCCCAATTAAGAAAATGTTCCTCTTTTTAAACATTTGTTTAAGAAGATGTTTTTAAATTAAAACGCTTGTTTTAAAGACATGTTTTTTTTATTTTTTTTAAAAATTGGTTTTAAGGAACGTTCCAATTTTCAAACGCCCATTAAGGATATGTTCCATTTTTTAAACGTCTGTTTAAAGACACGTTCCAATTTTCAAACGCCCATCAAGGATATGTTCCAATTTTCAAACGCCAAGAACATGTTCCACTTTTTAAGCATTTGTTTAAGGAGATGTTCTAAATTTTAAACCGCTTGTTTTAAAGACATGTTTTATTTTTATTTCTTTTTTAGAAAACTGTTTAAGGACACGTTCCAACTTTTAAACACCCATTAAGGACACGTTCCTAAATTTTAAACAATTGTTTAAGGACATGTTTTATTTTTTTTTACAAAAACCGGTTTAAGGACAAGTTTCAACTTTCAAATTCGCCCATTAAGGACATGTCCCACTTTTTAAACATCTCTTTGAGGACATGTTCCTAAATTTTAAAAACTTGTTTTAAAGACATGTTTCATTTTTTTTTCAAAAGCCGGTTTAAGGATAAGTTCCAACTGCCCATTAAAGAGATGTTTCCACTTTTTGAAACGTTTGTTTAAGGACGTGTTCCTAAATTTTAAACGCTTTATTTTAAGGACAATGTTTCATTTTTTTTTTCAAAAACCAGTTTAAGGACAAGTTCCAACTTTCAAACGCCCATTAAGAACATGTCCACTTTTTAAACCTTTGTTTAAGAACATGTTCCTAAATTTAAACGCTTGTTTTAAGGACATGTTTCATTGTATTTTTCAAAAACCGGTTTAATGACAAATTCCAACTTTCACACGCGCATTAAGGACATGTTCCACTTTTTAGACGTCTGTTTAAGGACATGTTCCTACATTTTAAATGCCCGTGTAAGAACATGTTCGAATTTCTAAACGTCCTTTTAAAGGCAGGTTCCAAATGTTAAACGCCTGTTTAAGGACATGTTCCAATTTTTAAACACCCGTTTAACTATTTAATGACATGTTCCAATTTTTAAATGTCGGTTTAAGGTCCTGTTCCAATTTTTAAACATGTGTTTGATGTCTAAACGTCCATTTAAGGAGATGTTCCAATTTTTAAACATGTGTTTGATGGCAGTACATTTCAGTAAAATCGTAGGTGGGTCACGTTTAGCACAACCCTATATCTAACACCTGGAGTGCATGAAGTGTCATATCAATAATGTTGATCAATTTTATGTAATGACAACCAATCATGTTAACAATGCAGATAATCCTTTGGTTGGAGCAAAGTTACAAGTGATCATCACAAAAATGGGGAGAAGAACTCATGAAATGGCAGATGTGGTGAAGGGTACACCCATGGTTCAGCCAGGTGATGATCTCTTCTGGTTCGGTCGACCTCGGCTCATACTCCTCTTGATCAACTTCGTCCTCTTTCAGGTTCACAAATCCACAACATATGATTTCAATTCCCCACATAGGTTTGACATTGTGTTCTAATCTTTTCTTGTTGATTTTGCAGAATGCATTTCAACTGGCATTCCTCTTGTGGAGTTGGGTAAGTATTTTCACCTCGAAATGAAGTTAATGGTTTCTTGAATGAATTTGACACAAAAATAGTGTTTTGATCGATCATTTTGCTTGTTATGGTACTAAGAAGTTGTTTGCTGTCCTTCCTTGCAGTACACGTTTGGGTTTAAGTCTTGTTTTCATCACCGTAACGAAGACATCATAATCAGAATCACAATGGCGTAAGTTAGCGTTACTTGAGAGTGTCGTATAATCTTAAGCCTGATTAGGTTGGGTAACAGGTCGAAATGGTTTCAGATCAAAACATGTTATTTTATAAAAGTTTCATTTTGGGATTGTTTTCTAAGAGTGGACCCGTTTGAACCAATCGTACCATTTGAGTATTTTTTCATATTGATCCGTCAAATAATGAGTAGACACAAGTAAACCCATCACATTATCTTTTTACCCAAATTAACCAATTTCTTGAAGAATGGGTGCCAAGCTTATATAATGTTTAGCAACTCGTGTGTGCATTGGACTATTTTGTACTCGCGATATAACATTAGCGTGTTGCGTGCTTTCAGGGTCGTGATACAGTTTCTATGCAGTTACGTGACACTACCTTTATACGCGTTAGTAACACAGGTAATGTGTCCGCTTTACTTCTAGGTTATAACATCATCTTACGACCAGCAAAAGCGCGATCAAGTTTTTGACTTTTTCGGGTTTTTGTTTGACTTTCAACAGATGGGTTCGAGAATGAGAACCACCATATTTAGTGAAAATATAGCAAAAGCACTAAAGACATGGCACCACACAGCCAAAAAGAACATCAAGCATAGCCACCATTCCGGCACAAACTCTCCATTCTCAAGCAGACCAGGAACCCCACTTCATGGAAGCACATCCCCAATGCATCTTCTGCATAGATGCACTGACAATAGTCTTGATAGTCTCTCAAACTCTCCGAGACGGGTCGGGTTATGAACACGAAGGTTGGGCTAACGAGTCTTCTTCAGACTACCACTACAAACATCGAGAACCCGAAAACTTCACAAGAGACGAAGGGCCCGATATTGAAGAAGGTGAGATTCAAGAGCCGGTCTCAAGCTCGACCCAGATGCAGTTAGAACCGAGACCAGTTAGGACTCAACATGACGTTGATGTGACGGATTTTTCGTTTGGTCAGGGTAAATAAGTATTTGGTATTCCAAAAATACTTAACTATTTAGATCCATATTTTCGATTTGTTGAACATGTAAGTTTAAATTTATATCAATTGAGAATTGAGTGAAACAATTTATACCAACTCAAAAATAGTTCAAATGAGTGCAAGATCGGCATCGTATCAAACAAAGGGTGTTAACAGTTCAATCCAGCTGGTTTTATGAGAGTTTTAGGCTAAACCGCAAACTATTCAAAAAGTGACAAACCGGCCAGACCGGCTGATTTTAGCAGTTTCCTTTTAAACTGAGTTTATTTTTTCATAACCATTAATTTTCTTAAACTTGATAAACAGATAAAGATATTCCTAACTGCATATTCCATGTATGAAATTCATAAAAATGAAAAGACTAAACATCTGTTTCATGTTACATGGAATACTCCAAAGTCCAAACCAACCCGACAAAACCGAACAATGTAAACCTCAAACCAGCCGAACTTCCTTCAATTTGTAAGTTTTGGTCAGATGCGTGTTGTATGGAACACTCCAAATTCCAAACCAAACCACCAAAACCAAACAATATAATCCTCAAACCAGCCGACTTCCTTCGGTTTGAAAGTTTTGGTCAGATGCAGCAATCTATACTCGGAGAAAAGTAAAATGTTGACAAAACCATAATGATTATGTTTTGTATTAACCCACACTCATTTACCCGCGGCATTTTACTACCTTAACACGCCCTATGAAAACAGTGACAGAGCTTTCAACACTTTGCTTTAGCAGAGATTACACCATGCAAGCGATTCATATAAAAAAATAATGATAAAGTGTGCATGGGTTAGATATTACTATTACTAATGCCTATAAATCGCAACATTGCAAAACTGTCCAAAGGAGACGAAACAGAAAACTAATATCTTTCTTAATTCTTGCTATACGGGGCCCATTACCTGAGGTTTGCGAGCTAAAAATATAACTGTGTGATCCAAAAGGGTCCAAAAAAGCGAAAGAAACAGATGAATAGTTACACATACACAAAAATCAACAAGCTCCAGGTTTCAGAATATAATAACTAAACATTGTCAGTCGCATCTCTTTCGGGTTCGTCAGTCTTGCTCTTTGTTCCTGCAGCAGTCAACCTCTCTGTTGCCAATCTTTCCTCTAAAGCTCGGGCACCCCTTTCCCTGCATTTTTGTATCAACTCTCATATATTGTCGGCTTATCTTACCACTTTCTTTGATGGCAATAAATTATCAAGGAAACTAGAGGTGACAATTTGTATTAGCTATTATTATCAGTATGTTGAGCCTAAGTAACTTTCAAATATATATATATATATATGAACAGAAGTGCATTGCGGTAGTTAGTTAGTTATCCTTCTCCTAGTTGCCTCAATGGGATCAGAACCCGGCAATGGAGCACTGCCAACTGTGTAGCCCCTAGCATCAATGGACGCTTCAGGATCTTCCACAAAGCATTCGATCAAATATTGAAGCCATAGGATCAATCACTGGTCTGCAAAACCACGTTAAGATAGCTTTTAGGTCAGATAAAAAAGGACCAAATTGTTTACAAGCCATCCAAATTGTGCTCTAAATGCATAAAACATTCTATATCCCTTGATTATAAAAACTAGCTAATTATTGTAGTAATGTGGCTTTTATCATATTCAGCACGTCAGCACAATAACTACTTATACACATCGGGGATTGTTAATGGGTCTTGCATTACCTTAGAAATTCTGGGAAGAAAGTAGAGAAGGCAAATTCATCACTGGGGTCACCCTTAAATCCTGTTTCCTGTTTCCTTTGGAAGTATCTGAGGTAAATCCAGCCGATATATGTGCCGAATATCAAGATTGGAAGGTATGCTGCTGGCTCTATTGTAAAGAAGCTTGCAACAATAGCCAACAATAACACAATGGATGGAAACCACTGCATCGCACAAAAACAAAGATGCACATTAACAGTTAAGATTCATTAATAAAGGTGGTTTTTTTTATCTCAAAAAGCCAAACATTGCATTCTGGCATTGTCCCAAAGTTTTAACTATTTGTATTAGTGATTTATATTGTTCCAATAATAATCTCATTATTGTAATATAAAGAGTTGGATATCTTTATGAAATAATGAACACTTTGGGCAACTGTCAATTAGTTGAACTGTCTCCTTTTAATCTGTTTTTTTTATTTTACATGTTTGACCCGTTAAAGATAAAGCATAAGCTGAATTGACTCATTCATAAGTAAATGAGGTAAAATTGTCACCTCCATTTCATAAACTTTGGTACCTTTGCTTTAATTTTCAATGGGGAAATTTCTTGGTCAGGAATGATTTGCTTGACACCGACTAAGAGCCCTGAAAGTACCCCACTGAATCCAGAAAGAGGCATGTAACTACCAAAAAAGAACAAATTCATCAAACTTACCATCTATCGGGCAGACATCTAAAAGGAAGACAAAAGGAACGCAAAATGTAAAGTGGCGTAAGAAAAGATGTCCGCATTACTTACAGATAATTTTCCTGCATCGTTACATAGTACAAAGAAATGGCTGTGATGAACACGCACACAGAAGTTAAGAAATTGACGATGAAAATGAACTTCAAGAATTCTCTAGAGCCCAGATTGGCTCAAGAAGCTTCCCAATGAAAAGAAGACCAATTATGCTGCTAAGAACCTGTTTAACAAATGTCATGAAACTGTTCTACTATGTTTTATATTTTTATAAGTATGAAAATGGTTCATACCCCATGTAGTGTTTGTTCTATATAACCAGCTGTAATGAGATTCCAACCAAAAGGAATTGTCCTGTAAATTATAAAAAGCACGATATGGGAAATATAAGTGATAGTAATTAGATTGTAAATGGAAACTAATGAGCTTACAATTGCATCTGGTTTTGCAAATTCTGTGAACTGCTGAAAAGAGTTGAAAATTATTGACGTCATACGTAGTTATTGATTCAAGATTAATTTATTGATTCAAATTGTTACAGATTTCAGTTCTGTATTTGGATGAATACCAAGTGGTTTGCCACTATAAATTGAATAGTTTGTTGACTACAGTTGATCAGGAAGAAGTGCCCATGTCTGGCCTTAAAGATATATGTCTTCTAAACTGCTATCATAAGTGCCTATGATCATTTAAAGAACATCTAGTGCAAGATGATGAACGAGCTAAACATGCTGAGTGTCTTTTAGTCTAAGTTAAGTGCTGAACCGAACCAAATGACTTTAGTAGAAGTTAAGACTATCATGTTTGTGCAATTATGACAAACAAGTACGATACAGTTCAAAGCTGTGTTCAGAGTGTTATAAAAATTTGTTTTATATATACATGTTTAATTCATTAGTAGGTAGGACTGTAAGAGTTGAAGTATGGATATGGA